>CM050214.1:28387706-28390206 GCA_027475355.1 Coilia nasus
AGAGTTAAGGCACGACTGACTCACACGCACTCACGCGCACACACACATACACACGAGCACACACACACACACACACACACACACACACACACACACACACACACACACACACACGCACACACACACATACACACACACACACACACACACACACACACGCACACACACAGTGAAGAGGCTTTTTTTCCACAGAATAAGCACATTATTAGGGACGGGGCGGGGAGGGGTGGGGGTGGAGGCGTGAGGCGTGAGGCGTGAGGCGTGAGGCGTGAGGCGTAATCAGAGTTTGCTGGTTGTCCGTGTGCTGTGTTCAGCGGCCGGTCACTCACCCGTCCCCTTGCTGTGCCGCAGCTGTGGGTCAACCAGGACGAGAGCGGGGCCGTGGAGGCCGTGGAAGGCCCCAGCGAGGTGCACAACGGCCACGTGGAGGCCAGCCCCAACCCCACCAGCGACTGCCTGTGCCTGGGCCAGCCCGTCCAGAACCGCGAGCAGATGAGGGCCAACGTCATCAACGAGATCATGAGCACCGAGCGCCACTACATCAAACACCTGAAGGACATCTGCGAGGTACGGCTCACACCTTTCATAGACACACACCACGACTACACACACGCACACACACACGCACACACGCACACACACATACACCTGAAGGACATCTGCGAGGTACGGCTGACACCCCTCATAGACACACACTACGACTACACACACGCACACACACACATGCACACACGCACACACACATACACCTGAAGGACATCTGTGAGGTACGGTCACACCTTTCATAGACACACACTATATCACCTTTCATAGACACACACTATATCACCTTTCATAGACACGCACTACGACTACACACACGTCCTTTTCAGAGGACAACTTTACTATTTCATCATATCATTTATATATTACAATACACAAATGAAAAAAAGAATAAAAGAACCAATAAGAACAAACTAAACATATGGACTTTTATTAAGTAGTCACAGACATATTTAAGATTAATAATGGTTATTGATAGTTAATAATAATGGGTTTTAATCACCGAGTGATTTTTACAGTTTTTCTCAATTGTTTACACACAATTCCTTGTACTTCAGACACAATCACCACAACATGTAACTCATGCACCAACCCCATGAACAGATTCTGCTAAACTATAAACACAATTCCTGCTTTACACTCAAATTGCAGTTCTAAAACACACTTTTTTCAAAACACTATAGACAATTCTCTGCGTTTGGCACAATTTTCATGACCAAAATCTCTAGTTTTCACAAGGAACACACAGTGATTCAAAATTCTAAAGTCAATTGCCCTACTATGCACACTGACTCATCACATCGGCAAACACCTGTCACACAGCTTTACAATTGGCTATCAGAGCTTTGGAAGAGGCAGAGCCACAGCAAGAGTAGTGAGAGTAAGAGGAGGAGGACGGGGAGGACACAGACGAGGACGAGAAAGGACCGTAATCTCTGATGAGATCAGAGTCATTTTGGTTGACCATTTGGTCAACGAAATTATTTTACAGTAGTTGTTTAGTTGTTTACGTATCTCTCTCCATATTCTGCAATCCTCAACCCAATTGAGGATTTTTTTTGACTGGAGATGAAAGTGTATGACCAAAATCCACAAATGCGTGTACCCTTTCTCTAAGCTATGGAAGACGCATGTGAAAATATAGCAACTGATGCTTTTCATGGATGGATTCGCTCCTAGGCCAGGAAAAACATTGCATGTGATGTGGATGAGGTGCTGTGGCCACGCCAAAACAGAAGAAAGGATGCAGCGTAATTTTTTTTCTGCAGTAAACTCTTCTGTTGTGTTTTATGTAGACCACTGTAGGTGCAGCTTTGTGTTGATTGGGATGCACAGTGTGTACACTGTTTTTGTGGGAAAAATAAAATATATTTGTATCGATGTATATGTGCGTTCTGAGAAAAAATATTCTAAAATATAACACACTTATGTATGTACTGTCTGTAGCAAGTGTAACACTGAACAAAAAGGCCTAAATCATTATGATGAATGGATAAGAAGTGTTTTCCATTTATCATAGTGTTTTACATTAAGCACATCAGGGTTCAACTGGTTGTTATAAATGTCTATCCATATGATGGTTTGTGTGTGTCATTTGACAACAAAATAGCATTTTGAGAAGAAATAACATTGTTTTGAATGCAGTTTCATTTTGCAGGGGAAGTGAGGGGTTTTGCTCATTGTGTGTGTGTTTTTTTGACTTGTGTGTAGAGTTCTGAGAGTATGAGGCATGTTTTCAGAAAATGTGTTTAAGCAATTGAGAAAACCTGTAACAGTATTTTTAGTAATAATATTATGGACACAGTAAGAAGAACACTTCTGAATACATACAATGTAGAATCATAAATATCATCAAAGCATTGTATTGAAAAGGGAATGTACATACATTCCAAAAGGACACCTCCATTTTGTACCACTAAAGTATATATACTAGACAGGACACAGGGGCTGTATGAGA
>CM050214.1:28392706-28395206 GCA_027475355.1 Coilia nasus
AGAAAATCTGTCTGTCAAATTGCCTATCCTGCTATTTAGAGACGACATTTAAATCTTAAAACAACAGCTGAAAATAAACTCTGTTGGCCAAACACAAAGACCAAAATGAGACTGATTCAGTTGTCATCCAGACTAGGCAGCCTGGGCTGGCTATGACACAACAATATGTCTGAGAGCTGAAAGTGCTGCAGTTTGGCCTTGAGGAAATGCACCATTGCACCCACTGTATTCTTCTGTTTTTGGAGTTTTGATAGTAAAAATGTACCTCCACCATAAATATTGCAGGCAGGCATCTTGGCTATATGTACTCAACTGAATGGAAAAAAAATAAAACTTGACTGCATCTCTGCAGAGAAAAGACAAAGAGCATTGTTAAGCTGTTGCAGAGGGTAACCAAGGATATGTAGGTCTACACAGCTCTGGTCTAATAAATTAAAACACTATATGTGTGTGTGTGTGTGTGTGTGTGTGTGTGTGTGTGTGTGTGTGTGTGTGTGTGTGTGTGTGTGTGTGTGTGTGTGCGCGCATTGTGCATACATGCATGTTTGCGTGTGCTCAGCTCAGACTGGACTGGTTACATTTGATTTTACTGGCCCCTATTACATTGTGTATACATGATGAAATACGGTGTAATAAAGTACGTACTTGCACTGTTACGTTAGGATTAGATTAAGGGTTAGGGCTAGTATTAGGGTTAGCATTAGGGTTAGTTTAGCATATATACAGTGCAAGTACAGCTTACATGTTGTTACATGTATATACACTCTGAAAGGGACTGTTAAAATAATAAGTGTTACCAAAGGACCAAATGAAACAACTGCTGTAACATTTTATGGTTTATGGTTTATTTTATGGTGCCTGATGCAGTGTATTTACATCAAGAAGCACAGTGTTACAACATTTGAAACAATTTGGAACATAATATATTAACACTGTACCATAGTGTTAGGGTAAGGGTTAGGAGTAGGGTTAGTGTTAGGTATGTACAGCATAAGTACATAATATTACATGTTGTTACATTTAGGAACACTGTAAAAGGAAACGTTAAATAAAAATGTACTGATTTTAGTTTTTGCAGTGAATATGGCTTACATTAACATTTACACAGTAGTTTAGTGTTGTGATGGTTTGATTCCTGGCGTCTGTGTATACAGCAAGATGGGTTCTGGATCTACTCGGAGTACTGCAACAACCACGTGGACGCCTGCATGGAGCTGGCCAGGCTGATGAGGGACGCTCGCTTCCAGCACTTCTTCGAGGCCTGCCGCATGGAACAGCAGATGATGGACATCGCCATCGACGGCTTCCTGCTCACGCCGGTGCAGAAGATCTGCAAATATCCACTGCAGCTGGCCGAGCTGCTGAAATACACCGTCCAGGATCACAGGTAAGGCACACATTACATTAGATAATATTACATTACATAATGTTACATTACATTATCACAGGTAAGGCACACATTACATTAGATAATATTACATTACATAATGTTACATTACATTATCACAGGTAGGGCACACATTACATTAGATAATATTACATTACATAATGTTACATTACATTATCACAGGTAAGGCACACATTACATTAGATAATATTACATTACATAATGTTGCATTACATTACACTTAGTAGATGCTTTTATCCAAATTCACTTACAATAGGGAACCCAAACCAAGTTACAGTTATGCAAAAAAGAAAATGGAGTAAGCCTCACCTTACTCAGTACAGAGTTACAAAGAAAGAGCAGACAGAGTAAAGGAAAGTACTCGTAGATGGTGATTAGAAGGTTAACGTTGTTATGGAAGGAGGTGCTCTCAGAAAAGATTTGTCTACATTACACCACAAGAAACAAGACATTTAAGCTTACCTAAGATTTGACTCATCTTCACACCATGCACACTATTGTATTTTTTTGTACTTTAAGCATAGTGTTTACATTTTGTTTGTATTTCACATGTATTTTATATATTTTAGGCATGCATTTTGTTGGGATGGGAACTAATATGTTTTGTCTCATGGGGTGCCTTTTGTGGCAGAGTTAAACACGTTTGCTTGAAACTCAAAGATATCCCTGTGCACTGCCTTGTAGAGGCCCAGGTGCCGAGGATGTGCAGCAAAAGTATAAATAAAGTCTCTCATAAAGAAATCACCGCACGCTGAACTATTCATCTGTGAACCTGACAAAGCAAAGGTGAAATGCGTTGTTCACCAAAATAAAAATAGAGCAGAGACCAGTGTAAGGTGATTTCTTTATGATATACTTTATATACACACATTTGTTGTTTGTCATGACTTAATCACATGAAACTTCTTTGTGTTTGGAGTTGTATGCCTTTCTAAGGAATGTCTCCGTGTGTTTGTTTTGCTCGCCCAGTGATTATCGGTACGTAGCGGCGGCGCTTGCTGTGATGAGAAACGTTACTCAGCAGATCAACGAACGAAAGCGCCGCTTGGAGAACATCGACAAAATCGCCCAATGGCAGGCATCGGTGCTGGA
>CM050214.1:28397706-28412706 GCA_027475355.1 Coilia nasus
GTGTCCTGGAAATTTTCACAGAACAACTAGACCATGGGACATAGCAAACAAACCCAACAATAGGACGACTAACTCAGGATTCAGGAAATAATAGAATAATAATAAACCTAAAGTGTTAAATGTTCTCCCAACCAATAGTATGTTGAAATAAGGTTTGTAGTCAGGAATTCTTAAATGTCTTCTCAAAAAGGTAATCTTGCTAGGTGAACACGTAGCCTATCTTGTGTTATCTCAAAAACTTGTCTTTCTCTCTCTCTTTCTTTCTCTCTGCCTCTGTCTTTTCTGCCCTGTCTCGCTTTCTCTCTCTCTCTCTCTCTCTTTCTCTCTCTCTCTCTCTCTCTCTCTCTCTCTCTCTCTCTGTCAGGACCTGATCCGCAGAGACATCTTGTACTACAAGGGGCGCATAGACACGGACCACTATGAGGTGGTGGATGCGCTGGACGGGCGTGATGATGACTTCAACGTAAGCGTAAAGAACGCCTTCAAGCTGCGGCACCGTGAGTGTGACGACATCCACCTCTTCATCGCCAAGAAGCTGGAGGAGAAGATCCGCTGGCTGAGGGCCTTCCACGAGGAGCGCCGAATGGTGCAGGAGGACGAAAAGATCGGTACGATGGCTTCCATAGGGAGAGTCTAGCGTCTTGCCACTGAAACTACTGTCTTTTAAATCCCTAGCATGTTAGCCTACTGTAGCTGTAGCTTTAGGCTGTGTCTACCACTCAAATTAAAATCTTTTAAAACTTCCTCTCTTGTCTTAAGAATTATGCCCTGGGAGTGTGTTTAATTTACAGCAATTCATTATTATTGTGTCGTACATGCTGTGTGCTGCTTTATATGCTGTTTTTGTGTTATATGCGCTGTAATAATGTTATGTAACTGCAGTTTACAGTCTTAAATGTCCTGTTGTAGGGTTTGAGATTTCGGAGTATCAGAAGCGGCAGGCAGCTCTAACAGTGCGCCGAGTAACAAAACAGAAAGGTAGGACTCATGAAAGAGGCTGCACTACCTCAACTTATGCAGATTATTACTAGACGTGGGGAATATTTTACACTCATGATATAGCTTTTTTGGTAGTACCACTATACAGTAGATATCATCGTTTGACTTGATTATCTTAAAGTCTTTTTCTTTACCTGATTTCAATATCTTAAAATCTTCTTCTTCAATTGACCCAGTTATTTTAAAATCATTACTAAATAGTTTCAAGATGATTTTTTTGTAGACATTGCCACTATATTTCACATCTGCTTTTTCAATGTTATTCATAAATGATTTGTTCACCAAGTTAGAAATAAACCTCAAACAAACGTGTGCCTTTACAGTATCTCTATTCATACTTTCTTTAATTTGATTCTGCTGAATTGTACCCCACTAATGTATCATATACAGTATATGATATGATAAGTCCCTGTCGTCATTTGCTGTCTTGCCTATATTTGTGTCCTATATACGTGGCTGTGCTGACATGTGCCAATATGCCCTGTTGCCCCCAGGTGGAGGTCGTTCGGGGCCCCCGTCATACCCCCCTCCCCTGGACCCCCTAAACCTGGGCCCCTACCTGCTCCCCGACGGCCTGTGCCAGGCTGATGGCTACGAGTACGGGGAGCCCAAAAGGAGCACGTCCCCATTCTGGCAAAACCTCAGCCGGCTAGCCCCCTTTAAGAAATAAACTCCTCCCCTCCCCTCTCTAACACAGCTTAGAGGACAACTTAAGAAAAAGACTGCTGTATTTTTTTCCTCTTCTTCTGCTCAGAAAAAAAGCACTATTCTTCATCTAATTTATTCTTGACTTTTTGGAAAGACACCGAGGGGGATGTTTGTGAGGGAAGGACCCAAAAGATGGCAGCTGTGTGAAGAGAGGAGGCAAAGGGATTCCAGCTGAATGCTGTACTCATGCTCATTTTCACTGTGTGCAGACTGCTCACTACTACACAATACACCTGGCGCCACGACACACACACACCAACACACACACCCACACACACACACACACACATACGCGTACACACACCACGGTTGGAGATACAGTTCAGGTGCTACACTACCACAACAAACCACAAATCAAACAGACACCACCAATATAGAGAGCCCCAGGTGATTATTCTCACATGACATACACCCACAGTCATATCAGACATACAGTACATATAGCACACATTCATTTAAGCATTTTACACCATCACAGACATTCACCATGGCCACATAATATCTGCAGGAACAGTCACTAGCAGCGCCAACACAAGGCTGACAGTACTACACTGACAATGCTTAGATAGTAACATGACTCATGGTGTACCATCAGGACAGCACAACATTTACAGGTCCTGAGCGAGTAGTGAGCTCCACTGCAAAACTAGCCTTGCTGAAAGTACACGAGCATTCAGACAAACAAGACTACTAGCACCACGGCAACTCAGCAGCGGCAGTGGCACACACAAGGGATGCTGCAACGAAACTAATCCTGTATTGTGCAGGGCTGCCTGCTGCAACAAACCAGTATCCTTTTCACTATCAAAGGATTTTAGACAACTAAGGACGCATATTATTATTCTGTTTTCTTCACACAAGGACAGTGTAAACAACAAAACGTTCACCGTTTAAAACCTGGAGAAGCACTAATCATTAGTATGACGTTTGTGCTAATCAACCTGGATGTGTCCTACAGTGCACTGTGACTCTACTGGGCATTTTTACCCACCCCTGTCTCTCTCTAATGCTCTTTTTCTCTTCAACATTACGTCTGTAAAATGCTCTACGAATCCTGATTGATCAATCAATCCCGCTATTATTTATCGTGGGTTTAATCTTTAATTAAAAGTCTGCTGACTCCTCTGTTTATCTCTCTGCATGAAATGTTCATCGCAGGTATTCTTTGTGCAATTATATTCTTACGGGTCAAAGACATAAAAAAAGAAACAGTACAAGTCACTGACAATGTATCACAGCTGAACAGAATGCTGTTGGGTACAGGGTAGTCATATCATAAAAGAATAGGCTATTTTATGTTTTGTTTTATGTATGTGATTTTGAAGCAGTTACCCAAGTGTATACCATCACTCTTAAACATTACATTATTTATGGATTAGTACGGTATTTACAGACCTTGAGTAGACTGTTCTCTGTTATGCTATTTCTGTGGCCACTTTCAGTTCCACCATCTGCAACCAAACGCATCCCGCGGACATGGCGAAAAAAAAGAACGCTTTGTCAGCAACACTGCCCCCCCCCCCCCCCAATCTGCACATTCATTTATTCGGCCCTACAAAGCCAAAAGGCAGTAACTACATATTTTGCCAAAACTGCGTTTAGACTGGAAATTCACTTTATAACACCTCTTTTGTCTTGTGACCAAACTCCCTGCTTCTTCCTATTAAGAAAGTACATATAAGCATCACCACTATGATCCCTACAACATGTTTGATGGGGCAGTGTGACAACATCGAAGGCATTTTTTATCAGTTTCGGTGTTCGCGTAGTTACTGCACTTTGCCTGTGTAGGGCAGTAAAGTCTCCTGTCGTCATCACAAACAGACGATACCCAGAAAGTGGCAAGTTCTGGCCTTGACCTGTGCCACTCGGGGAACAGGTCTGGGTGTGTGTTTGGTGTTGTTTGTTTGCTCTGTGTGGTTTGGTGGACGCATGGGGCTCTGTATTACCTGACTTACCTGACTGGGCCCCTACACGGTCCCAAGCATGAGAGCAGGACAAAGGCGGCTTTTTATTTTTGCCTCATTATTTGAAGTTTCCCGTTAATTCGCCCAGTTTAATATCATTAAGTATTATTTTTTTCTTGCCAGCATTGCAGTTTGCTAATAAAACCATGCTAATCTGAATTAGCACAACATGTTGGGGACTCACACCAGTTATATACAAGCGAGACATCACCTAACCATATTGTAACTGATAACTTTTGAACGTTAGTATTTAGTTAAATTATTTAAAAAAGAACATACGTCTTTTGAGATTAGATTACTTCTTCTGTTACGGTGTGATTTTAATTTAGCTATTTTGACATTTATGTGATGGACTAACGAAAGCGGGGATGTTTTTTTTTAAGTCAGCTTCCAAAAAAGAGAAAACACATAATGTACACTTTGGGGAGTATACTTTAATGAGACATGTGGGGAAATGAAATGCCAACTGAAGCAAAACTGTTCTGTCATGTTTTGAAAAGAAATATCAGTTAAATGTTTTTTGACTTGGTGATTTGATTGACATTCGAACGTTTCATTATTTCATAATAAATCTCGCTATGGACACCACAGACCTGATTTCATTTGCTTTTTTTCTTATGCTGTTGTTTTCTGAACGTATAACAAACTCTATGCATTAATGTTTATCACTTATTATTTTAACATGCTATTAGCCACTTTATATAGTCCAGTTGCTGCATCCATTTACACAACCTCCAGCATGACCTAAAAGCAGCGCAGCTTAAAAAAAGAAACCCAGAATATGGCTTCTGCTGCAAATAATATGACAGGCAATTTAGGAACACATTCCATCAAGATGTGATGTGCTGTAGGCCTCCACTTGTGGATCTGTGACCTATTGATTTGTACTAGAGGTGTTATTTGTGTCCAGTACATACCTGAATCATTCCTAATAGAGAGCAACAGAGGCTATTACAGTCCTATTAAAACAGAAAAACAGGTGACAGGTGAGATTTTAAATAGCCCAGACACACAGAATATGGTGACACTGCAGTGAGGTGCTATAATTGCATAAATGGTCTAGAGCAGTAGCCTATTTTTCCAGCAGTGTGCACTGTGGGGAGACTTTAAAACGTTGTCTCTGTGTGTCTGTCATTTGTTGCCAATAGAGAGTTCTATATATATATATTGAACCTATTCATGTTACATTTGTTTATTTCAACCTCAAATTCTGCAATGCAATTAACAACTAAAGTATAAGTTATTTCTTTGATTTTAGCTAGGGTTGTGGTTAGGGTAACTGCAGTATCAATACACATGTGCTGATAGGTTTATTAACATTTATTGACTGAACTGATATTTGAAAAATAAAAGTAAATAAAATATCACATACAGCTGACTACAGCACCCATACCATAAACCAGGATCCAGGTTCGAATCCAGCCTGAGGTCGTTTCTTAACCCCACTTCATCTCTCTCTTTCACTTATTTCCTATCTACTTATTCTCTGTTGTATCCATGTAAAGCCATAAAGGTTCGAAATATAGTTAAAAATAGAATATGATATTCAACAACAACAAAAATGTCGATCATGAAGCAAATCAAACATTTACAGTACTTTAGAAAGTGATTTATTTTGACATGGAATTAATCTTGATTTTGCACCATCGCATAAATGACAGTGTATGTAAATGTAAAAACACAGCAATCAGCAGCTTCAAAAAACAACAACAACAACAAAAAAACATTCTTATCGAAAAGATTTAGAAAATTCCCATCGTATTCATTCCACCTCAGTGTTTTTTTGAAATCACTGTGAACTCAAAAAGGTGTTGAAAAAAGGACTCTCGAACTGGGCGATATATCTTTACTTCCAAAAGGTGCTTGCTTTGCTGAAATGATGAGGATCAATTGTAGAGGTTTATGTGATTTGTACCACAGGTAACACAGGCCGTTTCGGTCTCCTTACACAGGTTTGGTTAAGAGATTCTACACAGGTGCCAGCCATTCAGGCAAATACAGACAAGAGCATAGGTTATCACAAACACACACACATACACACACCCATCTACACACACACACACACACACACACAGTCACTCACACACACACACACACACACACACAGTCACTCACTCACACACACACACACATACACACAGTCACTCACTCACACACACACACACACACACACACACACACACACACACACACACACACACACACACACACACACACACACACATGTAAAGTATATATATAAATTTACAAATACCCTTCTGGACCCAGCAGTGAGTTACAATATATTAATATGTTATTGTTGCTGATAAAAGCTACAGTGCTATTCTGAGTATGTTTTTTTTCCTTCTGTCATCACGAAGGCAGAATAATGGCAGAAATATTACGGTGGACTCTCGACTCCTTCATATTTACAAGCCAGTACAATCAGTAGTTGAAATGAGCCAAGCTGCAGCACAGCCTCCAAGGGGCTTTGTGTGTGTGCAGACAAGATGTCCTTGTTCATGGTGTTCTTCAGCGCTTGGTGTGGTTCAGTACCGTTCACAGTACTGCGTCTTCTCCCTCTCTCCTTTCACAGCGCACACACGGCCATCTGTGAGGCACAAAGAAGTTTCATGTGTTCAAGGCCACTCCTAGGAGTGCGGAGTCCGGAGATGACCTAGTGGTGACCTCTCAGTGACCTTCTGTTGACCTCTTTTGGGGACGGTGTCACATGACAATGTTGAAGCATAAAAAAATTGCTGCGCTCAGTAAAATGTTAGTGGACACGAGCTGAGAAAGTGTGTTTTCCTTCGGTGACAGTGAGCATTGCGGGCAGTAAGGATGTCATTATTGCTCTATTCTTCTTCTTCTTTTCTCCGTGCGGACGGTTGTGCTCTTAGGGTTGTGATTTTTGGTCCATTGTGTGAATCTATGCTACACAGTGCTTTGAAGCGCGACTCTCATTCGATTTTCATTCGTTCTTGTCTCGCTAAGAAGCTGTTACGCCTGCGACTGGCGGACGTCCTTCCACTCCAGCTTGGTGTTCTGTAGGGCCTGAGTCTTCTTCTCATCCACCTGAACATAGTCCACCCTGTGCTCGTCTGCCAAGAGCGGCTTCTGCGAAAACAAACACAAGCTAATTACACACGTAGACCAGTGCAAACAGAGACTTTATTGCATTCACTGCAAAACATGCTTTCACTGACTCGTTATACATACAGTATATGTATACACATATATACAACAATGTGTGTGTGTGTGTCTGTGTGGGTGTGTGTGTGTGTGTGTGTGTATTGATTCTATTTCATGCATTGCATGTATGAATAAATCGATTAATTCAGCAGACTTTTTTGCTTTAGCACAGTGCAGGCACACAGCTTCCCGCAAACACTTTTTTCTTCCTCCCTGCTTGCTTCCTAATCCTACCCATTTAACTTGGGGATCGCAGCGCACTACCGGTTGGGCTGAAGGATTTTTGAGAGTTGTCTGCAAGGAGTCTTCTAGCAAGACTGAATCTGCATTCTGCCCATGCCGTGCCATCAGTGCATGAACTCTTCACCACCACTTAACGGTGAGTCTAACTGCTGGTGAGGTGGGGGAGCTCCTCACTCTGCTCACATCCACGAGGGAGACAGGGAGGCTACATTGATATTCTCATCAGCAGGTCTGTCTCCTGCAGAGCGCTGACAGGGCTGAAATATGATGAGTCATTGTCTGAGATGCTGCAGTTTCCCGCCGATGCCATGCCAGGCGTGCCGGCCGGGCCGACGCAAACGCGTGGCTCATTTCGCCTATGATTCACACAAGTACGACAAGCGAGGCATGAACGGAGCGTGTTTCCGAACCAGGGATGATGCAAAAGGGCAGGGCTGTAAGTCATCCGGCTAAGAAAAGCAGCGTAAAGGTTGCTGTGTGCAGCCCTTCAACACGCAGTGTGGGCTTGTCGCCCGGGTGACAGCACATGGCCAGCAAGCCAGCGAGCCAGCGAGTGAGGGAGCGAGTGAGTGAGGGAACGCACCTTGAGCACAGGGGAAGGGGAGGCGGAGTTGAAGTCCAGGGAAAGGTAGTCCAGACGGGAGCCCCTCATCCATGGCTGCTGTGCTGTGCACTCCCCCACCGGGAAAAACAGCTGTCGCTCCTGACAAAGCAAACACACCAATAGTTACATTTATTTACATTTTTACATTAAACAAACGTATATTATGATGATGATGATGATGATGATGATGATGATGATGATTATGATGATTATTATTATTGTTATTATCATTATTATTGTTGTTGTTGTTATTGATAACAACAACAACAACAACAACAACAACAACAATAATAATAATAGTTTACCTCCTGGTGTTGACATACAATGAAACATAATCTCTCTGTGTAGCCTACCCTATTTACTGGAAGGTTAAATCTTGACTTTAAGGAGTGGGAATCTTTTTAATGTCAGTTTCCCAAAAGAGAAGAAGTAGAAAAGTGACTATTAATATGAGGATAACTGCTGGCCTGACATTCATATCCCTGAAAGCTAGCCATTACAATGAAAGGATGGAAGAGAAATTTAACTTGATTTAAATTAAACTCAGCTTTTCTGTGTTTTAGGCCTTTGACAGAAAGCCCAAAAAAGTGCAGCCATTTGGTTTCACAAATCAAATGCGTGTACACACACACACACACACACACACACACACACACACACACACACACACACACACACACACACACACACTCACACACACACACACACACACAATGTTTTTTTTTTTGTAGTTGTTGCAAAAGGTAGCCAACAGATTCTCGTGATAAGAAGCAAAATCCCAGGTCACCAACCGAGAGAAGTAATTTACCTAGGCAAAGAGGGGCTGGTTTCGGTTACAGCTTTGCATGCAAATTATAATGACTGATTGTAGAAGCATGGCCTTGGGGAGCTCTTGTCGAAGCAACACCAATTTGCATTTTACCAGCCAGTGTCCTTAGTCAGCCTTTAGTTCTCCCTTTAGGCCTGAGTACACAAGCTCAGCAAGACACCCACCACCAGGGGGTGCTCAAGCAGCCGTTGCTTATACGTCCCCTCTTTGCATCATTAATAAATGAGTTATTAAAGGCAAACATGATTATATGTCCCTTTTTTCATCATTACTAAAGCGATTATTAAAGAACTAGCACAAAGTGCAAGTTAACAAAGCCTGTTTAGCTATGTTTGAAATGATTGCTCTCTGCAGAATCATCACAAAACTCAAAAAGCTATAAAGGCCTTTCCCTAGGCCAGCCACCCTGATGGTAGGCTTCAGTAATGATGTGATGAGAATTCCACTTTTCATCTGACAGGAATGGGGAGAGCTCTGGTTGACAAAGTGGCCTGAGGAGTTTAAAATGGTAGACTATCGACACAGGACAGAATGGGGTGTGCCTGTGCGCTTTCAAATCCTCCTTTGCACAAGAGGCATATGGTGGCTGAGTCTCTCTTGGTAATTTAATACATATTAGTACTACCAACGGGCTGGTGACTTTGCAAACAAGTATTACATAAGGAAGAAAAAAACACTACTGATGTAAGTTATTGTCATAAAAAAACGTTTTATATAGCTCCCACACGCATGCAGTATAAATACTAAAAGCATGACCGTGCACGTCATTTCAGTTATTTTGAGCTCCAATCTTCACAGATTTTGTTTTGACAAGGGGAACAGTCTGTACAACAAAGCTTTTCATAATTCATCTAGCGTGGCAGTGTAGGAAGCTATTCCTGGGCCTGCTTCCCCTCAAGTGATTTACATGGAAACAGAAGCAGTAAATAGGAGATGAGGAGCGGAAGTGTCATTACTGTGGGAGTGCCGAAGGACTCGGGGTCTGCTGGAGTCAAGGCCCTCAATCTTCTGTCCAAACTCACACAAGGATGCCCAGTGCTGGAGACAACACAAAAAGACATGTGCACACACACATACACACACACACACACACACACACACACACACACACACACACACACACACACACACACACACACACACACACACACACACACACACACACACACACACACACACACACACACACACACACACACACACACACACACATACACACACACACACACACACACACACACACAAACACATGCACATGCACACACACACACACGCACACACACGCACACACACACATACACACACACACACACACACACACACACACACACAGAAAAAGAAATGTCAAGGTTAAAGGCAGCCATTACTGTACCAACAAGGAACACAGACTTAGACTGCTGCAACCCAAGACACAGATGCACAGACACCAATAACTCTTCTTCAACAATAAAAATTCTAAAACAATTTAATGCCATCTCATTTCACTGCCACATACTGTCTAAATGCACAACCAGTGTCTGCGCCATGTAGGACAAAACAGCGTAGAAGATCTGGTACTATAGATTATCAGAAAATTCAGTTACCTATAACTCAACACCTTTGATTACCATGATCTGGATAAATGACAGCCTGTGCAGACAAAACATCTGGTTCAATAGCCCACAATAGCTATTTGAATGTTTCTAAATATGGCGCTGGAAAAAGTGGTGTAGAATGTCACATTAGGCATCTGTGGGCGGTGGACATATTTGTGTGTGTGTGTGTGTGTGTGTGTGTGTGTGTGTGTCGCTGTGCGCCCTTACCTGGGCTCCGTGTGCATTCTGACCAAGGGGAGGTGCTCTCTGATGGTCGACAACCCTCGCAGGTCAAGGGGTGGAGGTCGTGCTGCGCAGCAAACCAAAAAAAACAAAACAAAAATAACACTTATTTTCACCTTCTGACTGAAATGTTTTTTACTATTGATTACAATGGGAAAATCACCAATTCACCAAGTCCCTTAGCCTTTGATTGCGTTTTGTGTAGAGCAGCAACTTGGGTTTGCTATTATGCTGTGTTATGTTGTGTTGTTATGCTTTAGCAAAAGCAAAACAAACAAAGAAACAAAGCACAAATGCATTGACTTGGTGTGAGGTCAGATGTGCTGGTGTTTACGTGGCCACAACATCAGTGAAACTGCCTGTCAAATCAATTAAGAAGGTGATAACACCCAACAGCTTTGCAATGAGGTCACCGTCATGTGAGAGCGTGTGACTGACTGTGCCCTTCATGTCAACATTACCCCCAAAAAGCAGAAAACGTATTTAAACATTGCACAGGATCATGTGACTGTCCCCTTCATGTCAACATTACCCCCAAAGGCAGAAAAGGTATTTAAACATCGCACAGGATCATGTGACTGTCCCGTTCATGTCAACATTACCCCCCAAAGGCAGAAAACGTATTTAAACATCACACAGGATCATGTGACTGACTGTGCCCTTCATGTCAACATTACCCCCAAAAAGCAGAAAAGGTATTTAAACATCGCACAGGATAAAACATTACCCTTCAAACATTACCCTTCAAAAAAGCAGGAAGCATATTTAAACACAGCGCAGCATTAGGTACGACATCACGTGTGAATCACAAGCTCAGGGCATGACAGAAACCCCCAGCGGAGTTTACAGAAAAGAGGAACTAGTTCCTAATGACTCGGCACCAATGACCACATTTCAGAGTCATCGAAAACAGAACACAGCATCACCAGCCGCTGCTGTAAGGCCTCCGTCAGTGGATATTAAAAACACTGATCTATGCATACATTTGTTTTCTGTTTCCCAGAAAACGGCTGGTATTTCACCCTCTCGCTGTCCACTGTTTGACCGACCTTCTAATAATATAAAGAAAAAAAAAAAAAGGAAAATGCTTAGTAATAACTACTCCCTATGAAGCATTTTTAACTCTTAGTAACACTGGTCTTACAATGTTAAAGCAGAAAGAGAGCATGATAGACAGACAGACAGGCAGGCAGACAGACAGACAGGCAGCAGGCAGAGAGACAGACAGCAGATAGCTTAAAGACCAACAGGCTGACGCACGCAGGAAGGAGGAAGGAGGCAAAAGAAGCCGGTGCAGGTTAACGCTGTCAGGACACACGGGATAAAGAGGAGGAGCCTATTGATCCGCAGTTCAATTATCCTGCAGAGCGGGAATGAGGGAGAGTGAGGGAGAGAGAGGGAGAGAGAGGGAGAGCAAACGAAAGAAGGAGCAGCTAGGAGTGGTCGGATGAGTGAGTGTGTGTGTGTGTGTGTGTGTGTGTGTGTATGTGTGTGTGTGTGTTTCTGTGTGTTCACATGCATCTGTGTGTGTATTTGCGGTGTTCGTGTGTGTAGGTGTGTGTAGGTGTCTGTGTGTGTGAGCATGTTTGTGCATCTGCATGTTCCGTGTGTGTGTAGGTGTGTGTGTGTGTGTGTGTGTGTGTGTGTTGCTTAGGGAGAGTGAATGGCATTAGGCTAATGGAGATAGCTCCAGGCGTGCTCTCTTTCGCCTCTGACCTGTCAGTCTCGGGGCCCGGGGCCTGTCAGTTAGTCAATCAGTCCCAAGAGGCTTGGGGGCCCTAGGGCTCGTATATTGGCACGAGACAGGTGGCCGTGCACTGAACCCAATCCCATTGATCTCGCGGGGGGGGGAAGACCCCTAGAGGGAGACCCCCCTCTAGTGTGCCCTTTGGATGCATTACTTAACAGCAGACAACCTACACATGGGATCTGTTGGGGGGACTGAAAACGTGCAAGCCATCAAGAGTAGGAACTATGTACGTTTTGCTTCAAGTATTTCTGAGGATTGTGGTTTGTTTTCATTTAAACGAACAGAAAAGAATCTAATTAATTTTTTTCTCCAGGCCAGCTTTGTTTTCTCCTTCTTTGATTTTTGTCCTCTTATTAGTGCTCCATTTGTTTTTGTTTGTGTAAGAATCCATCTTTTTGTGGTTACATGTTGTTATTGATATAACTGTGATTTTCTATGAATGATTGATGTTTGCCACTCCCTGAGGCAGTAACACCAACTGAGCATGCCCAGTCAGGGGAATGCACTCTGCTGAGGTACACAGTGATCACAGGACAAGCGAAAGTGTTTTTGGAAGGGAACACTTTTTTAATGGCACTTCTATGTAACATATATTCGCAGGGTACTATTTCAGGTACTGCAGGATCCATTTGAGAGCCCTAAGTGCATTCTTGGGTACCCTCTGTCCTCTACCCACTGAATATCTAATACAAGGACTTTTTGTTAAGTGGACACACACACACACACACACACACGCACACACACGCACGCACACACACACACACACACACACACAGACACGCACACACGCACACATACATATACACAAACACACACGCACACACATACACACACACACACACACACACCACTCTCATGCATGCCTGCATACACCTGAAACCGTAAAAGGATGCGGAAAGCGCCCCTCCTTCACTCTGCAGGAGCGAACGCCAGATGCAACACACTGTGCTTGACAATGGCCACGCTGCAGCATGAAAACCCATGAAAGCATAGCGGGTGAAAGCTCGTCCTCAGTAACCAAGCACCGAGAGGCATGGCCAGGGCCCAAGGCCAGCAGGAATGCTCTAGAAATGCAAAGAGGCATTTAATCAGCTGTGGAGAAAAATCCTTTCTACTACGCCGCGTGCATCCCTTGCCTTCTCTTTGACTCTAATGGCCGTGGCTGGTCATTCATTACACAAGCGCTGCATGCTACCCCACCGAGAGGTGCTCCGCTCACGGCTGCACTATTACACTGAGATGGCAGAGAGCCCCCTCACACAAACACACACTTATACGCACACATACACACACACATACACACACACACACACACACACACAGCCCCCTCACACTCACATACACACACACACACACACGCACACACACACTTAAACATGCCTGCATGCATACACACACACACACACACACACACACACACACACACACACACACACACACGGACACACACAAAACCCCCTCACACTCACACACAAACACACATACACACACACACACACACACACACACAGCCCCCTCACACTCACATACACACACACACACACACGCACACACACACTTAAACATGCCTGCATGCATACACACACACACACACACACACACACACACACACACACACACACACACACCACGGACACACACACGGACACACACAAAACCCCCTCACACTCACACACAAACACACAGACACACACACACACACACACACACACACACAACCCCCACCCCACCACCACATCCCAAGATCTCTGCCTCTCAAGGAATATTTCACGGCCACTGCCTATGGACAAAAGGAGCTGAACCAGGAAATGTGTACGTGGACTGGACGTCCAGGGCCTATAATAGTCACAGGGGCGATATTTGCGGCGCTGTACATATTTTTATGTGGGTCTGCTTGCAAAGTTGACTCATCTAGCTTATAATGAGGTGTCAGTTTTTATTAGAGACAGAGAGCACCAACAGATTGCTGCAGGAACAGATGAACGCTTTCAGCACTTAATGGAGAGAGAGAAAGACAGACAGAAAGAGAGTGAGAGAAGTAGAGAGAGAGAGAGAGAGAGTCAGAAAGAGAGAGAGAAAGAGAGCAAGAGAAAGAGAGAGAAAGATGGTGTGAGAGAGAGGAGAAGGACAAAGAGAGAGACAAAAAGAGAGAGAGTGGGAGAGAGAAAGAAAAACAGAGATAGTGAGGAGGATGGACGCTATCAGCACTTTGTGGAACGATAGAGGGAGAGAAAACAAGAGATAGGGAGAGAGAGAGATAGATGGAGAGAAAACAAGAGATAGGGAGAGAGAGAGCTAAAGGATGAAAAATGCAAATACTAAAATCCAAAAATAAAAGCAGCATGCGAGATAAAGCAACCTTTCTGCTCTTTGATATCTTTATTCCTCTACATGGAGACAGATCTCAGATCTCTGGCTTGCTGTCCGCGGTGACGATTTGTAAGCCTGAGTGGAATCTGGAGTTAGTTACCTCCGTTGTATCAGGGCCAGGGGCCCCTATCAGCAGAGTGAGTTCCCTGTGACGAGAATGGGAGGTGACAGTGGCTCCGTTCCTTGAGTTTCCCTCCAGCGAGCAACACACAACACACAAACGGCTCTGAGTCCCCCCCACCCCCCACCCTGCCGCCTCACAGCCTTCCAGCATCGTGCTCAAAATAAAGGTACAAGATTATAATTAGATAAGCAGGGCTTTAAAAAAGACAGTGTACATGCTTTACTCAGCCTTTCAACATAAAACAGTTTGTGAATGTGTGTTTGTGGCTTTGTGAGTGTGTGTATGTGTGTGTGTGTGTGTGTGTGTGTGTGGAGGTGGGGTGGTGGTGTTATGAGACTTAGTCAGGTGCTTATTGGGAAGATCGAAAGAGGAAGGCCTATTACCTACTCTCACATGGGGCAGTTTTAAGATGTTTTAG
>CM050214.1:28415206-28435206 GCA_027475355.1 Coilia nasus
GGGAGGAGTGGGGGTGGAGGCGTGAGGCGTGAGGCGTAATCAGAGTTTGCTGGTTGTCCGTGTGCGGTGTTCAGCGGCCGGTCACTCACCCGTCCCCTTGCTGTGCCGCAGCTGTGGGTCAACCAGGACGAGAGCGGGGCCGTGGAGGCCGTGGAAGGCCCCAGCGAGGTGCACAACGGCCACGTGGAGGCCAGCCCCAACCCCACCAGCGACTGCCTGTGCCTGGGCCAGCCCGTCCAGAACCGCGAGCAGATGAGGGCCAACGTCATCAACGAGATCATGAGCACCGAGCGCCACTACATCAAACACCTGAAGGACATCTGCGAGGTACGGCTCACACCTTTCATAGACACACACCACGACTACACACACGCACACACACACACGCACACACACATACACCTGAAGGACATCTGCGAGGTACGGCTCACACCTTTCATAGACACACACCACGACTACACACACGCACACACACACACACACACACGCGCACACACACATACACCTGAAGGACATCTGCGAGGTACGGCTGACACCTCTCATAGACACACACTACGACTACACACACGCACACACACACATGCACACACGCACACACACATACACCTGAAGGACATCTGTGAGGTACGGTCACACCTTTCATAGACACACACTATATCACCTTTCATAGACACACACTATATCACCTTTCATAGACACACACTACGACTACACACACGTCCTTTTCAGAGGACAACTTTACTATTTCATCATATCATTTATATATTACAATACACAAATGAAAAAAAGAATAAAAGAACCAATAAGAACAAACTAAACATATGGACTTTTATTAAGTAGTCACAGACATATTTAAGATTAATAATGGTTATTGATAGTTAATAATAATGGGTTTTAATCACCGAGTGATTTTTACAGTTTTTCTCAATTGTTTACACACAATTCCTTGTACTTCAGACACAATCACCACAACATGTAACTCATGCACCAACCCCATGAACAGATTCTGCTAAACTATAAACACAATTCCTGCTTTACACTCAAATTGCAGTTCTAAAACACACTTTTTTCAAAACACTATAGACAATTCTCTGCGTTTGGCACAATTTTCATGACCAAAATCTCTAGTTTTCACAAGGAACACACAGTGATTCAAAATTCTAAAGTCAATTGCCCTACTATGCACACTGACTCATCACATCGGCAAACACCTGTCACACAGCTTTACAATTGGCTATCAGAGCTTTGGAAGAGGCAGAGCCACAGCAAGAGTAGTGAGAGTAAGAGGAGGAGGACGGGGAGGACACAGACGAGGACGAGAAAGGACCGTAATCTCTGATGAGATCAGAGTCATTTTGGTTGACCATTTGGTCAACGAAATTATTTTACAGTAGTTGTTTAGTTGTTTACGTATCTCTCTCCATATTCTGCAATCCTCAACCCAATTGAGGATTTTTTTTGACTGGAGATGAAAGTGTATGACCAAAATCCACAAATGCGTGTACCCTTTCTCTAAGCTATGGAAGACGCATGTGAAAATATAGCAACTGATGCTTTTCATGGATGGATTCGCTCCTAGGCCAGGAAAAACATTGCATGTGATGTGGATGAGGTGCTGTGGCCACGCCAAAACAGAAGAAAGAATGCAGCGTAATTTTTTTTCTGCAGTAAACTCTTCTGTTGTGTTTTATGTAGACCACTGTAGGTGCAGCTTTGTGTTGATTGGGATGCACAGTGTGTACACTGTTTTTGTGGGAAAAATAAAATATATTTATATCGATGTATATGTGCGTTCTGAGAAAAAATATTCTAAAATATAACACACTTATGTATGTACTGTCTGTAGCAAGTGTAACACTGAACAAAAAGGCCTAAATCATTATGATGAATGGATAAGAAGTGTTTTCCATTTATCATAGTGTTTTACATTAAGCACATCAGGGTTCAACTGGTTGTTATAAATGTCTATCCATATGATGGTTTGTGTGTGTCATTTGACAACAAAATAGCATTTTGAGAAGAAATAATACTGTTTTGAATGCAAAGTTTCATTTTGCAGGGGAAGTGAGGGGTTTTGCTCATTGTGTGTGTGTTTTTTTGACTTGTGTGTAGAGTTCTGAGAGTATGAGGCATGTTTTCAGAAAATGTGTTTAAGCAATTGAGAAAACCTGTAACAGTATTTTTAGTAATAATATTATGGACACAGTAAGAAGAACACTTCTGAATACATACAATGTAGAATCATAAATATCATCAAAGCATTGTATTGAAAAGGGAATGTACATACATTCCAAAAGGACACCTCCATTTTGTACCACTAAAGTATATATACTAGACAGGACACAGGGGCTGTATGAGATATGCAATCCAATTGTAGGAATATGGGCATCTATACAGTATGTGGGATAATCTGTGGGCCTGAGCTGGGAGACTTGGTGTGATATATCTGTGAAAGGATGCAGTCGTGCAGCATGTTTAAAAGCTCTTTTATGTTTGTATCCTTTTCCACTTGGCCTGGCAGTGTCCACCAGCTCAGCCCTGCGGAGAGAGGGCAACGCTTTCAGAAAGCCTGCAATCAGCACAGCAGTGCAGTGACTACCGCTGTGCAACACACACACACACACACACACACACACACACACACACACACACACACACATACAGAAAAAACACACTCACACACACACACACGCGCACACGCACACTCACACTCACACTCCCACAAACACAGACACAGACACACACACACACACACAGTGTGTGTGTGTCCTTAGACTGTGTAACAGCAAAGAGTGACGAGTGTGTGTGTGTGTCCATAGACTGTGTAACAGCAAAGAGTGACGAGTCTGTGTGTGTCCATAGAATGTGGAACAGCAAAGAGTGACGAGTGTGCGTGTGTCCAGACAAATCTGTGTAATGGCAAAGAGTAACGAGTGTGTGTGCGTCCATACAAGGCTGTGTAACAGCAAAGAGTGATGAGTGTGTGTGTCCATACAAGGCTGTGTAACGGCTGTTCAGCTCAGGAGGGTCCACAAGGGGCAATTACTAGCAGAGACTCAGCAGCAGTGTTCCTCCAGTAGCCATGTGTGTGTGTGTGTGTGTGTGTGTGTGTGTGTGTGTGTGTGTGTGTGTGTGTGTGTGTGTGCAGCGGCAGTGTTCCTCCAGTAGTCAGACTCTCCTCCCTACCTCTCCCCCTTACCTCTCCCCCCTCACTATCCTCTTCTTAGTGTGTGTGTGTGTGTGTGCGTGTTTGTATGTGTGTGTATGTGTGTGCGCGCGCGCATGTATGTGTGTGTGTGTGTGTGTGTGTGCGCAGCAGCAGTGTTTCTCCAGTAGCCAGACTCTCCTCCCTACCTCTCCCCCTTACCCCCCCCCCCCCCCCACTATCCTGTTCTTAGTGTGTGTGTGTGTGTGTGCGTGTGTGTGTGCGTGTGTGTGTCAGTAGCCAGACTCTCCTCCCTACCTCTCCTCCCTACCTCTCCCCCCTCACTATTCTCTTCTTAGTGTGTGTGTGTGTGTGTGTGTGTGTATGTGTGTGTGTGTGTGTGTGTGTGTGTGTGTGTGTGTGTGTGTGTGTGCGCAGCAGCAGTGTTCCTCCAGTAGCCATACTCTCCTCCTTACCTCTCCCCCCTTACTGTCCTCTCCCTAGTGTGTGTGTGTGTGTGTGTGTGTGTGTGTGTGTGTGTGTGTGTGTGTGTATGCCTCCTCCTTACCCCCCCCATCCTCTTCTCCCCCCCACATCCTCTTCTTCTCCCCCCTCGCTCAAACCCCCGTGTCCCCCGTGAATGGAGGAGATGTTTTTCTGTAGTGATGAGTAAGCTAGGAGAGGAAGAGAGAGAAAGAGAAGAGAGAGAGAGAGGAGGAGAAGGGAGGGAGGGAGGGAGGGAGAGAAAGGAAGTGAGTAAGAGAAGGAAAGACAGGGAGAGAGGGACAGAGAGAGAGAGAGAGAGAGAGAGAGAGAGAGTTAGAAGAGGAGGGTTATGTAACAGATATTTCTTCTGTTTAATGCAGGCAGCTTGCTGCAGTTGTGCTCTTGATTTTGAGATAACAAAACAATTTATGTCGCCGCCAGCAGCAACACTGTAGCATGTTCCCTTACATTTGTCATAGTACAATAACGCTACGGTAATGTTTAAAACATGTGAACACCGTTTAGACCGAAAATGATAAAGATTTGGCTGACAAAGCAAAATTCCATTAGGTATTTTTCCCCCAAAGAGTTCCATATGCAGCAAAGCTTGAGTGGTTATGAGTAATGCAGTGTCCCAGGCTTTGACAGCTAACAGAGATTATAAGGTAGCAGGTCCTTCACGTATATAGTTTAGTCATCTGAGAAAAAAAGGCCCTCCATCTTAAAAGCGAGGGGCTTTGAGAGTGGGCGGTAATGTGTGTGTGCGTGTGTGCGTGTGTGTGTGTGTTTGTGTGTAGGTGATTTAAGGACACTGCTTCAAGGCCACACAAAAGCACCTCCTCTTGAGAAAGCAGCATTAATCTACAAAACGGATTCTACATCCCTCTCTCTCCATCTCGCCATTGCAGGGGTACCTGAGGCACTGCAAAAAGCGAAGGGATATGTTCAACGAAGACCAGCTCAAAGTGATTTTTGGGAACGTGGAGGACATCTACAGATTCCAGCTGGGCTTTGTTAGAGACCTGGAGAAACAGTTCAACACAGATGAGCCACATCTCAGCGAAATCGGGCCATGCTTTCTCGAACATGTAAGTCAGTCAACATGATAGTAGCATTTTTTGTGATGTTCAGTTCATGACTGATAGTGGCTGGAATATATATAGTTTTTTTTTTTTTTTACTTGTAAACAATTGAGAAAATCTGTCTGTCAAATTGCCTATCCTGCTATTTAGAGACGACATTTAAATCTTAAAACAACAGCTGAAAATAAACTCTGTTGGCCAAACACAAAGACCAAAATGAGACTGATTCAGTTGTCATCCAGACTAGGCAGCCTGGGCTGGCTATGACACAACAATATGTCTGAGAGCTGAAAGTGCTGCAGTTTGGCCTTGAGGAAATGCACCATTGCACCCACTGTATTCTTCTGTTTTTGGAGTTTTGATAGTAAAAATGTACCTCCACCATAAATATTGCAGGCAGGCATCTTGGCTATATGTACTCAACTGAATGGAAAAAAAATAAAACTTGACTGCATCTCTGCAGAGAAAAGACAAAGAGCATTGTTAAGCTGTTGCAGAGGGTAACCAAGGATATGTAGGTCTACACAGCTCTGGTCTGATAAATTAAAACACTATATGTGTGTGTGTGTGTGTGTGTGTGTGTGTGTGTGTGTGTGCATTGTGCATACATGCATGTTTGCGTGTGCTCAGCTCAGACTGGACTGGTTACATTTGATTTTACTGGCCCCTATTACATTGTGTATACATGATGAAATACGGTGTAATAAAGCACGTACTTGCACTGTTACGTTAGGATTAGATTAAGGGTTAGGGCTAGTATTAGGGTTAGCATTAGGGTTAGTTTAGCATATATACAGTGCAAGTACAGCTTACATGTTGTTACATGTATATACACTCTGAAAGGGACTGTTAAAATAATAAGTGTTACCAAAGGACCAAATGAAACAACTGCTGTAACATTTTATGGTTTATGGTTTATTTTATGGTGCCTGATGCAGTGTATTTACATCACGAAGCACAGTGTTACAACATTTGAAACAATTTGGAACATAATATATTAACACTGTACCATAGTGTTAGGGTAAGGGTTAGGAGTAGGGTTAGTGTTAGGTATGTACAGCATAAGTACATAATATTACATGTTGTTACATTTAGGAACACTGTAAAAGGAAACGTTAAATAAAAATGTACTGATTTTAGTTTTTGCAGTGAATATGGCTTACATTAACATTTACACAGTGGTTTAGTGTTGTGATGGTTTGATTCCTGGCGTCTGTGTATACAGCAAGATGGGTTCTGGATCTACTCGGAGTACTGCAACAACCACGTGGACGCCTGCATGGAGCTGGCCAGGCTGATGAGGGACGCTCGCTTCCAGCACTTCTTCGAGGCCTGCCGCATGGAACAGCAGATGATGGACATCGCCATCGACGGCTTCCTGCTCACGCCGGTGCAGAAGATCTGCAAATATCCACTGCAGCTGGCCGAGCTGCTGAAATACACCGTCCAGGATCACAGGTAAGGCACACATTACATTAGATAATATTACATTACATAATGTTACATTACATTATCACAGGTAAGGCACACATTACATTAGATAATATTACATTACATAATGTTGCATTACATTACACTTAGCAGATGCTTTTATCCAAATTCACTTACAATAGGGAACCCAAACCAAGTTACAGTTATGCAAAAAAGAAAATGGAGTAAGCCTCACCTTACTCAGTACAGAGTTACAAAGAAAGAGCAGACAGAGTAAAGGAAAGTACTCGTAGATGGTGATTAGAAGGTTAACGTTGTTATGGAAGGAGGTGCTCTCAGAAAAGATTTGTCTACATTACACCACAAGAAACAAGACATTTAAGCTTACCTAAGATTTGACTCATCTTCACACCATGCACACTATTGTATTTTTTTGTACTTTAAGCATAGTGTTTACATTTTGTTTGTATTTCACATGTATTTTATATATTTTAGGCATGCATTTTGTTGGGATGGGAACTAATATGTTTTGTCTCATGGGGTGCCTTTTGTGGCAAAGTTAAACACGTTTGCTTGAAACTCAAAGATATCCCTGTGCACTGCCTTGTAGAGGCCCAGGTGCCGAGGATGTGCAGCAAAAGTATAAATAAAGTCTCTCATAAAGAAATCACCGCACGCTGAACTATTCATCTGTGAACCTGACAAAGCAAAGGTGAAATGCGTTGTTCACCAAAATAAAAATGGAGCAGAGACCAGTGTAAGGTGATTTCTTTATGATATACTTTATATACACACATTTGTTGTTTGTCATGACTTAATCACATGAAACTTCTTTGTGTTTGGAGTTGTATGCCTTTCTAAGGAATGTCTCCGTGTGTTTGTTTTGCTCGCCCAGTGATTATCGGTACGTAGCGGCGGCGCTTGCTGTGATGAGAAACGTTACTCAGCAGATCAACGAACGAAAGCGCCGCTTGGAGAACATCGACAAAATCGCCCAATGGCAGGCATCGGTGCTGGACTGGGAGGTAAGACCCACCAATAGGCACAAACCCACCATATCCTTTTATGTTCAAAAGCTGTACAGGCCATGGTGAATTGCGGCTAGATTTCGATGAAACCTCACAGATCTAACATGGCTAAACAATGCTATAACAGATTTGGCGTGGGGTGGAGCAATGCCCCGTCCTGACCCCAACAACCCCCCAATCCCCCTCCAACCAACCCACACACATAGACACACACACACACACAGACACACACTTATACACACACACACATACACATACACACACACAGACACACACACACACACACACACACACACAGAATCTTTGCCACTGGGTTGAACAGTGGGCTAGCAAATGTATGCAGGTCGTAGCACATCAACCTCTTTGTAGAAACCCGAGTGCTGCGGTACTCAGGCCTGTCATCTCTTGTCATTCGGGACTGAGCTGCAATGGCGCCATCTCTTCAGGACCAGTTTCAGAGAGGAGAGAGAGAGAGAGAGAAAGACAAAGAGAAAGAGATAGAGGTTGTACTGTACGTGTGTGTGTGTGTATGTGTGTGTGCGCGTATGTGTGTGTTTGGGGGTAAGGGGGCTCTCTCTTTCACAGGGTCACGGCAACTGTGTTGCGCCACTACCAGGTGACCTGTGATGTGATGTGATGTGATGTGATGTGCGTCACCACCCCACCCCCCGCTCTGCACCCCCCACACTCAGCGCTGTGCACTGACTCACACATGCAACACCACCTCCCTGGACACGGCAGGGACGAGTCTCCATGGCCGCATGTCCAACCAAGCATGACTGTGTGTGTGTGTGTGTGTGTGTGTTGTTCATGTAGGACAGGCTCTGCGATATTATTAGGAAATGTTTATATTTTAGTGTAGCATTTTTTGTGTCTTTCTACTGTAAGTGGGTGACTTTGTATTTGTATTTTTGTTTTGTTTTTTGTGCTCTGGATGCTTGTGTCTATATTTGATGTCCCTGTCTTTGCTCCTGCTCTTCTCTCCGTCGGTGTGATGAACTGTGTGTGTGTCTCTGTCTCTGTTTGTGTGTGTGTGTGTGTGTGTGTGTGTCTGTGTGTGTGAGTGTGTGTCTGTGTGTGTGTCTCTGTGTGTGTGTGTGTGTATGTGTGTCTCTCTGTGTGTGTGTGTGTGTGTGTGTAGGGAGAGGATATTTTGGATCGCAGCTCGGAGCTGGTCTACACGGGGGAGTTGTCCTGGATCTACCAGCCATATGGGAGGAGCCAAACCCGCGTCTTCTTCCTGTTTGACCATCAGCTGGTCCTGTGCAAAAAGGTAGGCATGGGGAGGCGTGGGAGGAATGAGCTCTGTGTGTGTGTGTGTGTGTGTGTGTGTGTGTGTGTGTGTGTGTGTGTGTGTGTGTGTGTGTGTGTGTGTGTGAGAGAGAGAGAGAGAGAGAGAGTCTGTGTGTGTGTGTGTGTGTGAGAGAGAGTTAGAGTGTGTGTGTGTGTGTGTGTGTGTGTGTGTGTGTGTGTGTGTGTGTGTGTGTGAGAGTGAGAGAGAGAGAGAGAGAGAGAGAGAGAGTGTGTGTGAATGTGAATGTGTGTGCGTGTGTGTGTGTGTGTGTGTGCATGTGTGTGTGTGTGTGTGCATGTGCGGGGGTGGCATCGTAGGGGCAGCAGATTAGGAGGAAATGAAAAATGAAATAATGCCCAGAAATATCGGCCCAAAATAGATTACTCTAAATTAGACCTGAGCTCACACACTCGCCTCTCTTCCTCCGCTGACCTGAATACTGCCCTGCACTTGATCAGAGCCGGAGTGTGCTTTAGCCGCCATTTTGTCATCCTTGTAATCCCTTTTATGTTTCCAATCAAAAGCAACTAAGCTCCTTTCTCTCGCCTGAAAGACATTTTACACCTCGATAGATTTCCTGATAGGCTTCCCCGCCGGCAGGTTTAACCCCAAAGCTTTGTCCGTGTGTAGCGGTAGGAAATTCACAAAGACAGAGAAGGGATTTGGAAAGGTCAGGATGATCGCAACAGATGCCACATCACGCTAACGTGAGCACGCAGAAAGAGTCCAGGTGTCACCTGAGATTAGCTCTACATGTGAGAGTCAACATACCTCCAATTCTTTCTCCTTGCCCCTCTCTCTCTGTCTCTCTTTCTCTCTCTTCATCTCTGTCTTTCTCTCCCTCTCTCTCTTTCTCTCTCTCTATCGCCCTCTTTGGTTTTTGTTAGCTCTGCATTGTTTTTTTTTCAGTTGTAGTCAAAAGATGGGTGGGCCGAAAGTATGCAGCATATTTTAGATGTTTACATCTTAGATTATGAAAATGTCACCAGAGAGTACCAAATATATTTGTTGCATAACTGACATTCAGGAGTTTATGACACATCAGTCTCAACAGGACTCAGAAAATATAAGATATCTTTTCTGTAAGGTTAGATTTGGCTAACCAGTTTTTTCACAAAAGTACAGCCAACAATGTTTCAAACTATAGACCTGAACTAAAAAAAAATGAAGAGGTCATTAAACAGTGACAATAGAAACATTTCAAAATAAAAAAATGTAGGTTGCTGCATTCTTTCTTTCTTTCTGTCTTTCTTTGAGGTGTCCTGGAAATTTTCACAGAACAACTAGACCATGGGACATAGCAAACAAACCCAACAATAGGACGACTAACTCAGGATTCAGGAAATAATAGAATAATAATAAACCTAAAGTGTTAAATGTTCTCCCAACCAATAGTATGTTGAAATAAGGTTTGTAGTCAGGAATTCTTAAATGTCTTCTCAAAAAGGTAATCTTGCTAGGTGAACACGTAGCCTATCTTGTGTTATCTCAAAAACTTGTCTTTCTCTCTCTCTTTCTTTCTCTCTGCCTCTGTCTTTTCTGCCCTGTCTCGCTTTCTCTCTCTCTCTTTCTCTCTCTCTCTCTCTTTCTTTCTCTCTGCCTCTGTCTTTTCTGCCCTGTCTCGCTTTCTCTCTCTCTCTTTCTCTCTCTCTCTCTCTCTCTCTCTCTCTCTCTCTGTCAGGACCTGATCCGCAGAGACATCTTGTACTACAAGGGGCGCATAGACACGGACCACTATGAGGTGGTGGATGCGCTGGACGGGCGTGATGATGACTTCAACGTAAGCGTAAAGAACGCCTTCAAGCTGCGGCACCGCGAGTGTGACGACATCCACCTCTTCATCGCCAAGAAGCTGGAGGAGAAGATCCGCTGGCTGAGGGCCTTCCACGAGGAGCGCCGAATGGTGCAGGAGGACGAAAAGATCGGTACGATGGCTTCCATAGGGAGAGTCTAGCGTCTTGCCACTGAAACTACTGTCTTTTAAATCCCTAGCATGTTAGCCTACTGTAGCTGTAGCTTTAGGCTGTGTCTACCACTCAAATTAAAATCTTTTAAAACTTCCTCTCTTGTCTTAAGAATTATGCCCTGGGAGTGTGTTTAATTTACAGCAATTCATTATTATTGTGTCGTACATGCTGTGTGCTGCTTTATATGCTGTTTTTGTGTTATATGCGCTGTAATAATGTTATGTAACTGCAGTTTACAGTCTTAAATGTCCTGTTGTAGGGTTTGAGATTTCGGAGTATCAGAAGCGGCAGGCAGCTCTAACAGTGCGCCGAGTAACAAAACAGAAAGGTAGGACTCATGAAAGAGGCTGCACTACCTCAACTTATGCAGATTATTACTAGACGTGGGGAATATTTTACACTCATGATATAGCTTTTTTGGTAGTACCACTATACAGTAGATATCATCGTTTGACTTGATTATCTTAAAGTCTTTTTCTTTACCTGATTTCAATATCTTAAAATCTTCTTCTTCAATTGACCCAGTTATTTTAAAATCATTACTAAATAGTTTCAAGATGATTTTTTTGTAGACATTGCCACCATATTTCACATCTGCTTTTTCAATGTTATTCATAAATGATTTGTTCACCAAGTTAGAAATAAACCTCAAACAAACGTGTGCCTTTACAGTATCTCTATTCATAATTTCTTTAATTTGATTCTGCTGAATTGTACCCCACTAATGTATCATATACAGTATATGATATGATAAGTCCCTGTCGTCATTTGCTGTCTTGCCTATATTTGTGTCCTATATACGTGGCTGTGCTGACATGTGCCAATATGCCCTGTTGCCCCCAGGTGGAGGTCGTTCGGGGCCCCCGTCATACCCCCCTCCCCTGGACCCCCTAAACCTGGGCCCCTACCTGCTCCCCGACGGCCTGTGCCAGGCTGATGGCTACGAGTACGGGGAGCCCAAAAGGAGCACGTCCCCATTCTGGCAAAACCTCAGCCGGCTAGCCCCCTTTAAGAAATAAACTCCTCCCCTCCCCTCTCTAACACAGCTTAGAGGACAACTTAAGAAAAAGACTGCTGTATTTTTTTCCTCTTCTTCTGCTCAGAAAAAAAGCACTATTCTTCATCTAATTTATTCTTGACTTTTTGGAAAGACACCGAGGGGGATGTTTGTGAGGGAAGGACCCAAAAGATGGCAGCTGTGTGAAGAGAGGAGGCAAAGGGATTCCAGCTGAATGCTGTACTCATGCTCATTTTCACTGTGTGCAGACTGCTCACTACTACACAATACACCTGGCGCCACGACACACACACACCAACACACACACCCACACACACACACACACACATACACGTACACACACCACGGTTGGAGATACAGTTCAGGTGCTACACTACCACAACAAACCACAAATCAAACAGACACCACCGATATAGAGAGCCCCAGGTGATTATTCTCACATGACATACACCCACAGTCATATCAGACATACAGTACATATAGCACACATTCATTTAAGCATTTTACACCATCACAGACATTCACCATGGCCACATAATATCTGCAGGAACAGTCACTAGCAGCGCCAACACAAGGCTGACAGTGCTACACTGACAATGCTTAGATAGTAACATGACTCATGGTGTACCATCAGGACAGCACAACATTTACAGGTCCTGAGCGAGTAGTGAGCTCCACTGCAAAACTAGCCTTGCTGAAAGTACACGAGCATTCAGACAAACAAGACTACTAGCACCACGGCAACTCAGCAGCGGCAGTGGCACACACAAGGGATGCTGCAACGAAACTAATCCTGTATTGTGCAGGGCTGCCTGCTGCAACAAACCAGTATCCTTTTCACTATCAAAGGATTTTAGACAACTAAGGACGCATATTATTATTCTGTTTTCTTCACACAAGGACAGTGTAAACAACAAAACGTTCACCGTTTAAAACCTGGAGAAGCACTAATCATTAGTATGACGTTTGTGCTAATCAACCTGGATGTGTCCTACAGTGCACTGTGACTCTACTGGGCATTTTTACCCACCCCTGTCTCTCTCTAATGCTCTTTTTCTCTTCAACATTACGTCTGTAAAATGCTCTACGAATCCTGATTGATCAATCAATCCCGCTATTATTTATCGTGGGTTTAATCTTTAATTAAAAGTCTGCTGACTCCTCTGTTTATCTCTCTGCATGAAATGTTCATCGCAGGTATTCTTTGTGCAATTATATTCTTACGGGTCAAAGACATAAAAAAAGAAACAGTACAAGTCACTGACAATGTATCACAGCTGAACAGAATGCTGTTGGGTACAGGGTAGTCATATCATAAAAGAATAGGCTATTTTATGTTTTGTTTTATGTATGTGATTTTGAAGCAGTTACCCAAGTGTATACCATCACTCTTAAACATTACGTTATTTATGGATTAGTACGGTATTTACAGACCTTGAGTAGACTGTTCTCTGTTATGCTATTTCTGTGGCCACTTTCAGTTCCACCATCTGCAACCAAACGCATCCCGCGGACATGGCGAAAAAAAAGAACGCTTTGTCAGCAACACTGCCCCCCCCCCCCAATCTGCACATTCATTTATTCGGCCCTACAAAGCCAAAAGGCAGTAACTACATATTTTGCCAAAACTGCGTTTAGACTGGAAATTCACTTTATAACACCTCTTTTGTCTTGTGACCAAACTCCCTGCTTCTTCCTATTAAGAAAGTACATATAAGCATCACCACTATGATCCCTACAACATGTTTGATGGGGCAGTGTGACAACATCGAAGGCATTTTTTATCAGTTTCGGTGTTCGCGTAGTTACTGCACTTTGCCTGTGTAGGGCAGTAAAGTCTCCTGTCGTCATCACAAACAGACGATACCCAGAAAGTGGCAAGTTCTGGCCTTGACCTGTGCCACTCGGGGAACAGGTCTGGGTGTGTGTTTGGTGTTGTTTGTTTGCTCTGTGTGGTTTGGTGGACGCATGGGGCTCTGTATTACCTGACTTACCTGACTGGGCCCCTACACGGTCCCAAGCATGAGAGCAGGACAAAGGCGGCTTTTTATTTTTGCCTCATTATTTGAAGTTTCCCGTTAATTCGCCCAGTTTAATATCATTAAGTATTATTTTTTTCTTGCCAGCATTGCAGTTTGCTAATAAAACCATGCTAATCTGAATTAGCACAACATGTTGGGGACTCACACCAGTTATATACAAGCGAGACATCACCTAACCATATTGTAACTGATAACTTTTGAACGTTAGTATTTAGTTAAATTATTTTAAAAAGAACATACGTCTTTTGAGATTAGATTACTTCTTCTGTTACGGTGTGATTTTAATTTAGCTATTTTGACATTTATGTGATGGACTAACGAAAGCGGGGATGTTTTTTTTTAAGTCAGCTTCCAAAAAAGAGAAAACACATAATGTACACTTTGGGGAGTATACTTTAATGAGACATGTGGGGAAATGAAATGCCAACTGAAGCAAAACTGTTCTGTCATGTTTTGAAAAGAAATATCAGTTAAATGTTTTTTGACTTGGTGATTTGATTGACATTCGAACGTTTCATTATTTCATAATAAATCTCGCTATGGACACCACAGACCTGATTTCATTTGCTTTTTTTCTTATGCTGTTGTTTTCTGAACGTATAACAAACTCTATGCATTAATGTTTATCACTTATTATTTTAACATGCTATTAGCCACTTTATATAGTCCAGTTGCTGCATCCATTTACACAACCTCCAGCATGACCTAAAAGCAGCGCAGCTTAAAAAAAGAAACCCAGAATATGGCTTCTGCTGCAAATAATATGACAGGCAATTTAGGAACACATTCCATCAAGATGTGATGTGCTGTAGGCCTCCACTTGTGGATCTGTGACCTATTGATTTGTAGTAGAGGTGTTATTTGTGTCCAGTACATACCTGAATCATTCCTAATAGAGAGCAACAGAGGCTATTACAGTCCTATTAAAACAGAAAAACAGGTGACAGGTGAGATTTTAAATAGCCCAGACACACAGAATATGGTGACACTGCAGTGAGGTGCTATAATTGCATAAATGGTCTAGAGCAGTAGCCTATTTTTCCAGCAGTGTGCACTGTGGGGAGACTTTAAAACGTTGTCTCTGTGTGTCTGTCATTTGTTGCCAATAGAGAGTTCTATATATATATATTGAACCTATTCATGTTACATTTGTTTATTTCAACCTCAAATTCTGCAATGCAATTAACAACTAAAGTATTAGTTATTTCTTTGATTTTAGCTAGGGTTGTGGTTAGGGTAACTGCAGTATCAATACACATGTGCTGATAGGTTTATTAACATTTATTGACTGAACTGATATTTGAAAAATAAAAGTAAATAAAATATCACATACAGCTGACTACAGCACCCATACCATAAACCAGGATCCAGGTTCGAATCCAGCCTGAGGTCGTTTCTTAACCCCACTTCATCTCTCTCTTTCACTTATTTCCTATCTACTTATTCTCTGTTGTATCCATGTAAAGCCATAAAGGTTCGAAATATAGTTAAAAATAGAATATGATATTCAACAACAACAAAAATGTCGATCATGAAGCAAATCAAACATTTACAGTACTTTAGAAAGTGATTTATTTTGACATGGAATTAATCTTGATTTTGCACCATCACATAAATGACAGTGTATGTAAATGTAAAAACACAGCAATCAGCAGCTTCAAAAAACAACAACAACAACAAAAAAACATTCTTATCGAAAAGATTTAGAAAATTCCCATCGTATTCATTCCACCTCAGTGTTTTTTTGAAATCACTGTGAACTCAAAAAGGTGTTGAAAAAAGGACTCTCGAACTGGGCGATATATCTTTACTTCCAAAAGGTGCTTGCTTTGCTGAAATGATGAGGATCAATTGTAGAGGTTTATGTGATTTGTACCACAGGTAACACAGGCCGTTTCGGTCTCCTTACACAGGTTTGGTTAAGAGATTCTACACAGGTGCCAGCCATTCAGGCAAATACAGACAAGAGCATAGGTTATCACAAACACACACACATACACACACCCATCTACACACACACACACACACACACAGTCACTCACACACACACACACACACACACACACACACACACAGTCACTCACTCACTCACACACACACACACATACACACAGTCACTCACTCACACACACACACACACACACACACACACACACACACACACACACACACACACACACACACACACACACACAATCATACACACACACACATGTAAAGTATATATATAAATTTACAAATACCCTTCTGGACCCAGCAGTGAGTTACAATATATTAATATGTTATTGTTGCTGATAAAAGCTACAGTGCTATTCTGAGTATGTTTTTTTTCCTTCTGTCATCACGAAGGCAGAATAATGGCAGAAATATTACGGTGGACTCTCGACTCCTTCATATTTACAAGCCAGTACAATCAGTAGTTGAAATGAGCCAAGCTGCAGCACAGCCTCCAAGAGGCTTTGTGTGTGTGCAGACAGGATGTCCTTGTTCATGGTGTTCTTCAGCGCTTGGTGTGGTTCAGTACCGTTCACAGTACTGCGTCTTCTCCCTCTCTCCTTTCACAGCGCACACACGGCCATCTGTGAGGCACAAAGACGTTTCATGTGTTCAAGGCCACTCCTAGGAGTGCGGAGTCCGGAGATGACCTAGTGGTGACCTCTCAGTGACCTTCTGTTGACCTCTTTTGGGGACGGTGTCACATGACAATGTTGAAGCATAAAAAAATTGCTGCGCTCAGTAAAATGTTAGTGGACACGAGCTGAGAAAGTGTGTTTTCCTTCGGTGACAGTGAGCATTGCGGGCAGTAAGGATGTCATTATTGCTCTATTCTTCTTCTTCTTTTCTCCGTGCGGACGGTTGTGCTCTTAGGGTTGTGATTTTTGGTCCATTGTGTGAATCTATGCTACACAGTGCTTTGAAGCGCGACTCTCATTCGATTTTCATTCGTTCTTGTCTCGCTAAGAAGCTGTTACGCCTGCGACTGGCGGACGTCCTTCCACTCCAGCTTGGTGTTCTGTAGGGCCTGAGTCTTCTTCTCATCCACCTGAACATAGTCCACCCTGTGCTCGTCTGCCAAGAGCGGCTTCTGCGAAAACAAACACAAGCTAATTACACACGTAGACCAGTGCAAACAGAGACTTTATTGCATTCACTGCAAAACATGCTTTCACTGACTCGTTATACATACAGTATATGTATACACATATATACAACAATGTGTGTGTGTGTGTCTGTGTGGGTGTGTGTGTGTGTGTGTGTGTATTGATTCTATTTCATGCATTGCATGTATGAATAAATCGATTAATTCAGCAGACTTTTTTGCTTTAGCACAGTGCAGGCACACAGCTTCCCGCAAACACTTTTTTCTTCCTCCCTGCTTGCTTCCTAATCCTACCCATTTAACTTGGGGATCGCAGCGCACTACCGGTTGGGCTGAAGGATTTTTGAGAGTTGTCTGCAAGGAGTCTTCTAGCAAGACTGAATCTGCATTCTGCCCATGCCGTGCCATCAGTGCATGAACTCTTCACCACCACTTAACGGTGAGTCTAACTGCTGGTGAGGTGGGGGAGCTCCTCACTCTGCTCACATCCACGAGGGAGACAGGGAGGCTACATTGATATTCTCATCAGCAGGTCTGTCTCCTGCAGAGCGCTGACAGGGCTGAAATATGATGAGTCATTGTCTGAGATGCTGCAGTTTCCCGCCGATGCCATGCCAGGCGTGCCGGCCGGGCCGACGCAAACGCGTGGCTCATTTCGCCTATGATTCACACAAGTACGACAAGCGAGGCATGAACGGAGCGTGTTTCCGAACCAGGGATGATGCAAAAGGGCAGGGCTGTAAGTCATCCGGCTAAGAAAAGCAGCGTAAAGGTTGCTGTGCGCAGCCCTTCAACACGCAGTGTGGGCTTGTCGCCCGGGTGACAGCACATGGCCAGCAAGCCAGCGAGCCAGCGAGTGAGGGAGCGAGTGAGTGAGGGAACGCACCTTGAGCACAGGGGAAGGGGAGGCGGAGTTGAAGTCCAGGGAAAGGTAGTCCAGACGGGAGCCCCTCATCCATGGCTGCTGTGCTGTGCACTCCCCCACCGGGAAAAACAGCTGTCGCTCCTGACAAAGCAAACACATTTTTACATTAAACAAACGTATATTATGATGATGATGATGATGATGATGATGATGATGATTATGATTATGATGATTATTATTATTGTTATTATCATTATTATTGTTGTTGTTGTTATTGACAACAACAACAATAATAATAATAGTTTACCTCCTGGTGTTGACATACAATGAAACATAATCTCTCTGTGTAGCCTACCCTATTTACTGGAAGGTTAAATCTTGACTTTAAGGAGTGGGAATCTTTTTAATGTCAGTTTCCCAAAAGAGAAGAAGTAGAAAAGTGACTATTAATATGATGATAACTGCTGGCCTGACATTCATACCCCTGAAAGCTAGCCATTACAATGAAAGGATGGAAGAGAAATTTAACTTGATTTAAATTAAACTCAGCTTTTCTGTGTTTTAGGCCTTTGACAGAAAGCCCAAAAAAGTGCAGCCATTTGGTTTCACAAATCAAATGCGTGTACACACACACACACACACACACACACACACACAATGTTTTTTTTTTTGTAGTTGTTGCAAAAGGTAGCCAACAGATTCTCGTGATAAGAAGCAAAATCCCAGGTCACCAACCGAGAGAAGTAATTTACCTAGGCAAAGAGGGGCTGGTTTCGGTTACAGCTTTGCATGCAAATTATAATGACTGATTGTAGAAGCATGGCCTTGGGGAGCTCTTGTCGAAGCAACACCAATTTGCATTTTACCAGCCAGTGTCCTTAGTCAGCCTTTAGTTCTCCCTTTAGGCCTGAGTACACAAGCTCAGCAAGACACCCACCACCAGGGGGTGCTCAAGCAGTCGTTGCTTATACGTCCCCTCTTTGCATCATTAATAAATGAGTTATTAAAGGCAAACATGATTATATGTCCCTTTTTTCATCATTACTAAAGCGATTATTAAAGAACTAGCACAAAGTGCAAGTTAACAAAGCCTGTTTAGCTATGTTTGAAATGATTGCTCTCTGCAGAATCATCACAAAACTCAAAAAGCTATAAAGGCCTTTCCCTAGGCCAGCCACCCTGATGGTAGGCTTCAGTAATGATGTGATGAGAATTCCACTTTTCATCTGACAGGAATGGGGAGAGCTCTGGTTGACAAAGTGGCCTGAGGAGTTTAAAATGGTAGACTATCGACACAGGACAGAATGGGGTGTGCCTGTGCGCTTTCAAATCCTCCTTTGCACAAGAGGCATATGGTGGCTGAGTCTCTCTTGGTAATTTAATACATATTAGTACTACCAACGGGCTGGTGACTTTGCAAACAAGTATTACATAAGGAAGAAAAAAACACTACTGATGTAAGTTATTGTCATAAAAAAACGTTTTATATAGCTCCCACACGCATGCAGTATAAATACTAAAAGCATGACCGTGCACGTCATTTCAGTTATTTTGAGGTCCAATCTTCACAGATTTTGTTTTGACAAGGGGAACAGTCTGTACAACAAAGCTTTTCATAATTCATCTAGCGTGGCAGTGTAGGAAGCTATTCCTGGGCCTGCTTCCCCTCAAGTGATTTACATGGAAACAGAAGCAGTAAATAGGAGATGAGGAGCGGAAGTGTCATTACTGTGGGAGTGCCGAAGGACTCGGGGTCTGCTGGAGTCAAGGCCCTCAATCTTCTGTCCAAACTCACACAAGGATGCCCAGTGCTGGAGACAACACAAAAAGACATGTGCACACACACATATACACACAAACACACACACACACACACACACACACACACACACACACACACACACACACACACACACACACACATACACACACACACACACACACACACACACACACACACAAACACATGCACACACACACACACACACACGTACACAAACACACGCACACACACACATACACACACACACACACACACACAGAAAAAGAAATGTCAAGGTTAAAGGCAGCCATTACTGTACCAACAAGGAACACAGACTTAGACTGCTGCAACCCAAGACACAGATGCACAGACACCAATAACTCTTCTTCAACAATAAAAATTCTAAAACAATTTAATGCCATCTCATTTCACTGCCACATACTGTCTAAATGCACAACCAGTGTCTGCGCCATGTAGGACAAAACAGCGTAGAAGATCTGGTACTATAGATTATCAGAAAATTCAGTTACCTATAACTCAACACCTTTGATTACCATGATCTGGATAAATGACAGCCTGTGCAGACAAAACATCTGGTTCAATAGCCCACAATAGCTATTTGAATGTTTCTAAATATGGCGCTGGAAAAAGTGGTGTAGAATGTCACATTAGGCATCTGTGGGCGGTGGACATATTTGTGTGTGTGTGTGTGTGTGTGTCGCTGTGCGCCCTTACCTGGGCTCCGTGTGCATTCTGACCAAGGGGAGGTGCTCTCTGATG
>CM050214.1:28442706-28460206 GCA_027475355.1 Coilia nasus
GTGTGTGTTTGTGAGTGTGTGTGTGTTTGTGAGTGTGTGTGTGTGTGTGTGTGTGTGTGTGACGCCGTCTGTGGCCATCTGTTGCCACTGTGCTGAGCTGTGCGGCTCCGGCCTGCGGGAGCAGATTGGCCTCGTGTGCGGTTGCATATGGCGCAGGGGCTGGGGCTGAGCTCCAGTCATGTGGCCACGCTGCGCCGAGCAGGGAGGGGTGCGGAACGAGGGAGGGAGAGAGGGAGAGAGAGAGAGGGAGGGAGGGATTGAGGGAGAGAGAGAATGGGCCTGAATGCTAATGTGTGGCCTTGATTAAACCAGGCAGAGAAAGAGGGAGGAGGCGCTCCAGGCTGTTAGCCGTCTTCACCGGCACCGCAAACGAACAAACGGTCGGCCGGCGACAGTCACCAGTGAGAAATGATTGTCCCCCTTCAGTCATTTACTAGAACATTCTCCTCCCTTTTTACCCCATAGCACAAGCACGACTCTGGGGCTCTTCAGAGAGGCATGAGAGGATCGATGCACCTAGATGAAAGCTAACTGATGCCGCTAACACTTAATATCACAGCCCCCTACTGGAATGTAATGTAAGCCTCAAGCCACCAGAAATAAAATGGCTCCTGAGGTAATGGTGTACAAATGCAGTAACGAGGTCTGTACTGTGAATACTGTCATTGTATTCACTCTGAGAATGTCCTAATGTTGAAGGTTTTCTAACAAGCTTACACAATTACACAATTAGCCTATTACAGTAATTATATTGGCTGTTGGGTTATGTACAGGTGAATAAACAGGTATTATTATTTAAAGGTATTTGACATTTTTGTGTAAATTTCTATCATTTATAATTTGTTTAGCACATTGATTGGTTTTAGTTTAATTTGTTGTTGTTAATAATAATAGTACTACTTCTACTACTATTACTATTACTACTACTAGTACTACTAATATGTTATGTGTGTGTCTCTAACTGTTTGCATGCAGGTGTGTGTGTGTTTGTGTATGTGTGTGTGTGTTTGTGTGTGTGTGCATTTATGTGCATGCACACATGCATATAACGTCTTTCAGTCTAACAGTCTAACAGTCTCTTGTGTGCGTGTGTGTGTGTGTGTGTGTGTGTGTGTGTGTGTATGCGTGTGTGTGTGTGTGCGTGCACACCCATGTGTGTGTATGAGAAAGAGAGCAAGAGAGCAGGAGAGGGATAGTTTCCACCCCCAACTCACATTTGTGGTTGCAGGACAGGTCTTGTGCAAGTGCGAGCTAAAAGTCAACCACAACCTAACAGACTGAGAGCAACGAGAGGGACAGGTGTTTCACAATGGACTGATGTGTAAGAAGATGCACTGATGAGAAAAATCACCTCGTCATTTCAGAAATGAGAAGAGGAAGCGTAAATACAATGGCCAGCCCACACCCACATACAGGCAGATAACAGAAGATACGAAGAAGAATGGCATACTTCAATGAAACAGCACTCGCATCAGATCAGCTGGCCGAATCAGCTTGTGCTTAATCACATCAAAGCCCACTAAATGTATTTCTTTGTACAGTACTGCTGCTTCACTGTAATTATATCGCCACGCAATATAGAACTGAAAGCACATACACATGGGGGGGCTGGTAACGTAAACAAAGAAGGTCAAGTAGTCAAGTAGTACTGTAGTCTCTCAGGTTCATTCCATAGGACCGTGGGAGAACACTGGTGTTCAGTAGGACCTTGGGTGAACACTGGTGTTGAGTAGGACCTTGGGTGAACACTGGTGTTCAGTAGGACCGTGGGAGAACACTGGTGTTCAGTAGGACCTTGGGTGAACACTGGTGTTCAGTAGGACCTTGGGTGAACACTGGTGTCGCAGCCTATCAGGTTTGGTCTCTAAGCACTCTGTTGCGTTGCCGTTGCCTCGGACAAAAGCATCTGTGAATCACTGTGATCACTTTGCTATTCAGATAAATCTATGGGCACATGAAGCAAGGTACACATGATGGGTTTCACCATCCAGCTTAATGCAGATGCCCAGCTACATCGGAATGGTCTTTTTTATTTAGAAAAGGTCCTAACTGAGTGTAATGCATGGAAGACATATTAATGGCATCAAGCATAAGATTTGCTACGTCTTGCCCTGACCTCATGCCGTTAGTTATTGGTCTGAGGAAGTTAAAAAAGCACACACCACATTCATGTTAACAGGTATTAGAAAAGAGGAACTAAGTAATCAGGATGGAAAAGGCTTCACTGCACACATGCAAATTACAAACACTGAGGTCAAGATGGGCTGGGAAAGATGACGGTGGCAGTCCCAACACAACCCCAGTCTTACCTGTGTCATCGGGGACGCTGAAGGTGCAGATCTGGCTGATGCTCTGCACCCAGCTGTTCATCTCCTCCTGGGTCTTGGCCAGCAGGTAGAAGACGCGAGTGGCCGTCTTCACCACGAACAGGTGCTGGTTCTGGAAGGGGCGCTTGTGCAGGTGCTGTGTCTCGCCATGCGTCTGCACCTCGCACTCCTGCAGGTTGATGGTGCGGATGGGCTTCCGCGAGGACTTGGTGCGGTAGTACTCCAGCACATCCGGGTTGCCACTCATGCGGCCCTGGCGCAGCACAAACCATCGCTTCCTCCATGACTGTGAAAGAGAGAAAGAGACACAGACAGACAGACAGACAGACAGACAGAGGGAGAGAGTAAGAGAGAGAGAAAGGGAGCGAGGTTTTTAAATTCATGCAGTGTTTCTTCTGTACTACCTGTTTTTGCCATATACTTGAACCCAATTCCAGAAACCGCCAGTAATTTATCACCAACAGGAAACAATTTGTAACAGGAAACAGGTTGTAACATATCCGGCCAGTTACATGTGTTTGGAATGTGAATGACCATCCGTCCATCCATCCATCCATCCATGCATCCATCCATGCATCCATCCATGCATCCATCCATCCATCCATCCATCCATCCATCCATCTCCACATCTGTCTGTCTGTCTGTTTTTCAGAATAATCATAGTCCTATGTCGCCTCCACCCAGCCACCGCCTCCCTCACACACACACACACAAAGCATGCAGGATACAGCTCTTGCGCCCCCCGACTCATGCCCCCTCATCACCTTCCCTCACACACAGTCCTCTCACACACACTCTACACACCACGCAGCACATCGCATTGCTCCCCGCTTCATCCCCCCCACACACACAGACACACACAGGACATAGCCCTCGCGGCTCAAGCCCCCACCCACCACACACGGCACTTGTGCCGCCCTCACTGCCCCCCCTCACACACATGTAGGACACCGTCCTTTGTAGCCTCCACCCCGCCACCGCCTCCCTCACACCAACACCCCCCCCCCCTCACACACACACAAATACAACACCACTGCCCTCACTGTCCCCCCACACACACACACAGCCCCCCGCCCCCCACGCACACACAGCACACAGCATATAGCCTTGCTCCCCGCCTCATGCCACCTCCCTCCACCCCCCCCCACATACAGCACACAGGACACAGCCCTCACGGCTCAAGCCCCCCTCCCACACGCACACAGCACATATCTTTGCTCCATGCTGCCCTCAGCCCTCTCCACACACGTTTGTGTTTGTCCAAACCCACCTCAGCGCTGTCAGCTGCACATGCAGTGCCACCCCCCACCCCACACACAGCCCGTCATCTGCCACCACAGCCCGTCCTCCTTCCCAACCATAACTGCACTTTATCCCACCCCCCCCATCACCTTTTCTACCTCTGCCCTTCATATAGTAGTCATCTCCCCAAGTGCATTCTACGCACTTTACTCCCCACTCCCCATGCACAGTCTAGACTCACAATCAACAGTTTCACTGCATGTCCTACTACTCAGTATGTCTATGCATGTGACAAATAAATATCCTTGTATCCTTGTATCCTTGTAGTGATAGCACAGTCAAAAAAACTGATGAAACAAGATTAAACTTCAGTTCCGTGTTTGTGTACCAAAGTCAATAACACTTCAGGACTGTGACTGCATGTGATGTGATTTGACACCAGTTGACAGCGTGCGTGTGGTGTAGCTGCGAGCTGGTCCCACTGAGGGAGGGTGGCACAGGGAGATGGGGGTGGGGGAGGGGGTGGGGGAGGGGGTGAGTGATGCTGGTCCCGCTAAGGGAGGGTGGCACAGGGTGATGGGGGAGGGGGGTGATGGGGGTGGGGGAGGGGTTGAGTGATGCACTCCTCCTGACCAACTGCTGATGGGCCCCCAGGGGGAAACCCAAGTAGCTGCGGAGCTGGTTTGACGCAGTCAGTCCGTCAGTCAGCAGTTTTGCTTCCGTCACATGACCAATGGCATGACCGATTCCTAAAAGCTGATGACGACTGAAGTGACTGATCTTGACTGCTGATCAGAAGTGCGGGGAAAGACGCAGGACACAATACAGGAAACCAAAGTCTTTCAACCTGACCCGCTATTTTTAAAAGGTGTTATCACCACATACTTTCCAGAGGCATGCCTGCTATTTTTGGAAAGCTTGTCATGCAAACAGTAGCTAAGGTGGTGATGATATTAATGAAACATACTGAAGCATATTTTAAAATATATCTTTCAATCAATTTGGCTTTTTAAGACAAATAACAGCACTTGTTTGTTTGTTTGGTTCAGTGTTTGAGTAGGCTGAGTGTCTACACAATCAGGATATGACTCCCTAATGTAACCATGGCTCGCGTTCACGCACCCACATCTCTTGCCATACCGCTGCTTGGGTTATTCGCCATGGTAACCAGACCACAGCCTTTTCTGAGCATGCTCAGAAGCCAAGGTCACACTGTAACCTAGTGGTACCTCGCCTGCAGACAACAGGCCCGTTTCTTGTGCTTTTGATATGGTCACTGTGAGGAACTGACAGAAGCCTTTCCCAGAAGGGAGCTTGAAAGAGGAAGTTGAGCGCACAACAGACAGTTTTAGTCTAAGGAGAACAAAAAAACCTTTTTGTCTGCGTTTAGCCTGAGAGAGCCCAGCAAAAGCACTATAGACTCAAATATGACCATGACCTTTAGTGCAACCCATCAACTGTGAGTTCGTTTTTTTTGTCTCCACGTGACATATACTTCCACTATCTTTGGGATTCTGGGAAAAAATGTGTATGTGAAGATAATGGAGCAACTGTAATGGTTTTGCACCAGCAAACACAAGCACGCACAGCCATGCACCAGATACAGTAGTAACCCACAATAGTGCGGCTTCAGACTCCATCTTCACTTTGATATTTACCACATTAGTTAATGGAGGACTAGAAACCCTTGAGGGCTGCTCCTTTTAGGTCACGGTTTTGCTGTAAAGTAAATTCATGCATTTTTTACACACAGTAGATGTGGTTCCTTAAAAGCTCTGTATTTTTCATCTGTCCCTTAAATTAGCACTAAGGTAAGTCATTATTAATTTAGTCTTTATGTGGACAAGATGTCTAGAAAAAGCAATAGACTAAAATTTGAAGGAATTAAAACCACTTTTTCAAGTCTTATATGACGCTAATGATGAAGGTTATGAATCCACTCTTTACGAAGATTAGAAAACCATTCTTTAAAGATTATAAGACCTCTTATAAAAGATAGAAATCCATTCTCATCAATGTTATGAATGCAGTCCTACTGAAGGTTATAGAAATATTCTTGAAAATTTTTAAGACCACTTTTAGGACGGTTACAAGACCACTCATAGATGGCTGTAAGAAGGCTAAGCAGAATGTTGGGTTGTTATCATAAGGCTAACACCCAGAAAACAGAGGGGAATGAGCAAGATTGACACAATACATTCAGGTAGTGTGTTTTTGCTTAAACTATACAGGTACAAGACAGGAATGCACACTCCATATGTCCCTGAGCAGAGACAGAAAACAAAGCAGCTCCACTCTGACCTTGGCAGTATTGAAATCAGTTATAAGGTGCGCCTTCTATATGTAAGGCTACACACAATGTACACAAACATGCACACATAACACACAAAAGTAGGCAATCAAGCAAACACACACACACATACACACACACACACACACACACACACACACATTATATGTAAGGGTACACACAATGTGCATATCACACATAAAGGTAGGTAAACATGAAGATAATACACACAAACACACAAACACACACACACACACAACCAGACATATAAACAGACACCAAGACAGACACTGACAAAGTATAAACATCTATAAAGGTAAAAGATATCTAGCCCAATATGCCTGGAGCAAGGACATACGTAGAAAATGCAGACCTTAAAAACTGTTAAGTGTTGTGCTTTGACCTGCTTGTCCTACAAGTTTTGAGTGTCCTCCTTTACTGAGACTTTCAACTGTTTACCAAACACACACATACACACACACACACACCCACACACACACACACACACACACACACACACACACACACACACACACACACACACACATACACAGTCACTGTGCACTTTCTCACACAGAGGATGACCCCCTTCTCCCGTTCTCCACTCAGACACAGGAAGTAGTCAGAACTGTGGTAACAGCAAGTTCAGTTTTGCCTGGGGGGTCACTGACAGCTTTGCTCATTTGTGCCTGTGGGGTCACCCCTAACTGCCTGGCATTGACACCACTTCCCATATTTTGCAACACACCCAGATTTCAGAGAAGCAAAGCTGTGTGTGTATGTCTGAGTGTATGTGTGTCTGTGTGTATATCTGACTGTTTGCTGTTATCTGTGTGTGTGTGTGTGTGTGTGTGTGTGTGTGTGTGTGTGTGTGTGTGTGTGTGTGTGTGTGTGTGTGTGTGTGTGTGTGTGTGTGTGTGCACATGAATGTCAATGCGTGTGAGGGTGTACTGTGCACAAAAAATGTGCAACTCTTGTTATGGGGAAGACACTCAAGCATAACCAAAACAAACCTCTCTGAACAACTCCACCCAGTTGTGATGTTTTAAAATGCATCAGTGAACAGCTCTTCAGTGGCTATTCAGGCTTGTTTACATGTAAGGACGTGAGTACTGTCACAATACTGGACACTGCTTGCTCGGTAAGATGTAAAGCCGTTTCACTGTTCAGAGTAAACCAACAAGTTACAAAGGGGAGAGTTCAGCGCTTGCTTTTATCCGAAGCAATGGGAACTTACAGCCTGTAGCCAAAACAGGGGAGAGGTGTGTGAAGCTGTACGCCACCATCCATGTGTTTTGCATGTGCTGCATATGTGTGTGTGTGTGTGTGTGTGTGTGTGTGTGTGTGTGTGTGTGTGTGTGTGTGCTTGTGCTGTGTGTGTGTGTTTGCGTGTCTATTTAAACAGTGTGCTTCATATTGTTGTTTAAAATAAACAATGCGTGTGTGTATGTATGTGTGTGTATGTGTATGTGTGTGTGTGTGTGTGTGTGTGTGTGTGTGTGTGTTCGCTGAGTGAGAGGACAAGATGAGCAGGAAGTGCAGAAGCAGGGAAGCAGGCAGTTCCTGGTAAATAACACGAGAAGTAACGTCAACTGAGCGAGAACAACTGTTCCGTGGACAGGCATCACACTGAAACACACTATTAAAAAAGATGGCAACAACACAAAAAATAGCTGAAATTCACAAGCAACATGATCAAGATTACACACAGACATCATAACACAGTTGTTCAGTGAAAGTTCATCAGAGACAATGGCTAACACTACACTGACTAGTCATACAAGTCTGGCAGCCAGTAAAGGTTATCTGGAAAAAACAGATAAGCTTATTACGGCTTGTCTTTACCCACCAGCTTGTAAGGTACATACTAGCCCAAACAATCTCAAGCCAGCAAATAGTTCTACACGTAAGAAATGTTCTGTCTGTTCTATGTAGAAACCTTTCCATGAGTGACTTTGCACAGTTCCCTAAGGGGTGCTCTTCATCCAATGTGTCAGAGGGATTCATAAATGGTTCCACATATCACAATTACTCAGCAGGAGCAGTAAGGTTTTGTTGATGCTGATAATCCTCTTGAAAAAACACACTGACCACAGTGTACCACAAACAGGTATATAGGGCAGCCAGCGTTCCATGAAAACTTACACAGTGTCATGTGAGTAAGTACTACACAATACAGCACTTATAAAAATTGCCAGAATCATGTCAATGACACAGGAGAACAGTGTAGATACACACATACAGAGGGAGAAAGAGAGAAAGAGAGAGAGAGAGAGAGAGAGAGAGAGAGACAGAGAGAGAGAGAAACACACACAGAAACCCAAACAATACTTAAGAAATCAAACTTAAACATACACAAGGACACACACACAAACATACACAAGGACACACGCACACACACAGACATAAGTTACAGCTGGACACAAACTCTCACTAAGCGGCGGTGTTTACACTCACGTATCGGGTATTGAGCTTCTTCTCTGGCGGAGACTTGATGAGCCAGCCGGTACACACCACATCATCCACACTCATGTTGCCCGCTCACCGAGTCCTCCTCGCTGTGTGCGTGCCTGCATGGATGTATGGATGTGTGTGTGTGTGTGTGTGTGTGAGAGAGAGTGTGTGTATAAATATGTATATGTGGTCTGCTTGTGTGTGCCGTGTTTCCTTCAGTGCGGATGCTGCCACTGCTGCTGTCAGACTGCAAGCAGAGCACAGAGGATCCTCTCTTCAATCCCCAGCTGCCACAAGGAGGAAGTCATGCCATTGATCACACGGAGAGACTAAGAGAGAGAGAGAGGGAGAGGGAGGAGATAGAGAGGGAAGGAGGGAAGGAAAGAGGGAGTCAGGGGGGAGGGAGGAAGGGATGGGTGAAGAGAGAGGGAGGTGGAGAAAGAGAGAGAGAGAGAGAGAGAGAGAGAGAGAGAGAGAGAGAGAGGGAGAGAGAGTGTGCCCGTTCGCCTGAGAGAGAGAAGGGCGTGTGTGTGCATGCATGGGCGTGAGCATGTGTATCTCTACGTCTCAGAGTGCAGACTGCCAGAGTAGGGGAGGGGGGTTTTCACAGAAGAGGAAATTCGTCCCTCCCTGCAGTGACACAAATGTGCAGGGAGCGCTTGACCTCCACGCAAACGTGTGTGTGTGTGGGTGTGTGTGTGTGTGTGTGTGTGTGGTGAGGAGGGTGGGGTGGGGGGTGGGGGCACAATGGGCATAACAGAGCATGAATTTAAACACACAAATGAATAAATTTCTACACTAAAACATAATGTAGAATATTGTAAATATTCTAATCAATAGCAGTCCTAGGAGTAAAACCAATATCAGGGGTGGTAGTATAGGTAGTAAAAATATTGTTTCCTTAAAATAGAAAAAGACACCAAATCTTAAAAATCTAATTTATTTTCCTGTGTTGTGGGTTAAAACCTGATGACTTGTCGCCATCTTGTGGTCAAACATTTGTGGATAAATATGGATACATGTGGATACATATTTTACCAAAGGTTTTAGCTGAGGGATAAATACAAGTGTTTAGTAGGGGATCTCAAAACAGTGCTTTTCCTCATATCAGACAAAAGATAATGAAAAACAGGAAGCATCAATTTGGGACACACTATACTAATGGCTCCTCGCAACTGTTCAGTCTTACATCTTCCTCTGTGTCTTCGGCTTCCCAGTCTTCCCCTCTTGTCAGTCTGCCTCAAAGGATATACGTATATCTAGCCATAGAAGTTGGTCTCTGGGTTAAGCTCAAGGTTTCCTTCTGCTGAAAGACTGTTTTGCCTCAAAGTTGCTCTAATGGGTTTACAGACCTCTGGCTCCTCACAAAATGACGTAAAAATAATGGTGATTGTTGTCTTAAAGATAATTGAGGTGGAGATCCTAGCTGCACAAAGCAAAACCCTATCATTTATTCCCCCTATCATTTATTCCTATTACCACAGGTAATTTTACTGAATTGATCTGACCTGCCTAATGATTTGTGTTGTCATCAGGATCAACTGGCTCAGAAAATAGTTAGGATCATACATGCAGTAAGGTTTTTACTTTCTGAAGCTGGTATCTCAATCTACAATGCTAAGATATTACTAAAAGTGTCACTATCCCATCTCTACACAAAATGCTTGACGGATACTAATCTTCTACAGATTCTAACCTACCATTTCACTGCTTTCAAATGGAACATATATCTGTTATCGCGATGATTCAATGTTCAAATATCGCGAGATGAACACTTTTGTGGAGGGGGCGTGTGCCTGGAATGTACTGTCTGATAATGACGTAGACGCTTATTTTGTCATGTATAACTTACTGTCTGATAAATATAATTCAGGCTAAGGGCCTGTGTGTTGTCGTAATGTCTGACGAAGAGGTACCCTCTACTTCCCGCGATGCCAAGAAAGAGTCGGAGGAGGTAAGTAGGAAAGAGTCTTCTGTTTTCAGCCCTGTACATAGACGAAAAACACACCGTGCAGAAGTTTGCAGCTTTTCAGCAAACGGAGAGAATATGGCGGGAAGGCGGAGCGCACAACTGTACAGCTGCAGATGTTACACGAAGCAGTATCGTCACATTGACTCTGAAGGCATTTTGTAACCGCACTTGTGGCAGGGACAAGAGCGACATGATCATGTTATTATCATATGGTGGGGACACATGAGTCTCGTCGACCTGCAACTACGTCTGTGTGATCAGTACAGAACATTAGCCTGCGTAGTCTGAATCCACAACGCATGCACACACAGTTGTTCGTACGTCAGGTGTAGTTCTGTCAAAGCACCTCCATTGCGTTTGTACTTCTATACATCTTTGGTTGGTTCAATACACTGCGACAGTGCAACGTCTACATTATTAAATTTCTATTTAGCTGCAGACAGCTATCTACAATTGTGTTTTGTTCTGTACATTTTCCCAACAGTGGTCTTAAAACTTGAGATTACGGTGTGGACAGGTGCCAAGTTAGGCTAAACTGTGATGATTGCAGTAATTTTAAAACAATTAGTAGACATAACTACGTAGTATATATACTAGGTATAATTTACTGGCTGAAGGTGACAGCGTGATACACAGGCGTTGAGGTCTGACTGAATGTCTGAATATCCGTGTGTATTTGTGCTTGTCAAGGATGAACCACCCTTCCAACTGAAGCCTCCACCCAAGGCCGCGGTGAAAGAAGGCACTGTAGACCCTGAGTATGAAGAGAAGAGGGTGAGCTATAAACTGATCAACTTAAGTGAAACTACTTTTGAGGGCGTGATGTACATAATGATTGCTAAATGTAATAAGTAACGTAAATAATACATATAACTCATTAATAACACTTTTAAACTTTTTTATTTGTATTTAGACAGGTCCAAATATTATATGTAAATAGACAGCCTGCGTTGTGCCTAGTCTACATTGTGATTTAGAAAGCACTGAAATGTGAATCCTGCTTCGTGAGAAGGTTGTAAAACCATGCAATAATCATGTCATGCCAAATGTCAAATGCTGTCAAACAGTTATAACCATTGATAATCAGGAACATGACTATGTCTTGTCACCATAAATGTCATGACTTTATTGTGTCATGACAGCTAAGTGACATGTGATAATGTTAAGACTGGGAAATCAGTTGAATATGACATGATCAGATCAGTACACATCAACTATTATGACGTCATGTGTTATAACATGTTATTAAATGACAGTGGTATGGTAATAATGAGGTGAAATCAACAACCATAAAAAGACGCATGTGTCGTATCATTTAAGTATGACTATTCTCTGTCTGTCCTGCCCTCTTCAGAAAACCGACCGAGCGAATCGCTTTGAGTTTCTGCTGAAGCAGACAGAGCTCTTTGCCCACTTCATCCAGCCGGCTTCCCAGAAATCCCCCACCTCCCCCCTGAAGGTGCGGGTGGGGCGACCCCGCGTCAAGCAGGACGAGAAGCAGAACCTCCTCTCCGTGGGCGAGTGCGTTGGCTTCTGTGTGTCTCGTTGAGGTGTAGGGTGTGCTTTTCAGGCTGATAGGCTGGGGCCAGAGCATGGTTGTGTGACTGAGGGGTGACAGGGCCTTACGAGGTAACCAGTCGACCAGCAATTGGAGCATGGCTGGTTTGATCCCAGCTTCTCCTGAGCAAGTTGAAGTGTGCCTGAGCAGGGCACTGAACCCTACTGCTCAATGTGTGCGGGTTGGCACTAGGCTTAAGTGGTACTTTGAAAACACTGTATGTCGGGGTATTGTAAAATACTGGTGGTATAATTTTTAATACCATAATACCGTTGCTAACATCAGAATGGTAGAAATGCTCTGATTGGTACAAAAGAAGCAGTTTCTTGCATTCTATATGAAAAGTTTTAATATCAAAAGAACACTCCAAAATGTGAAACCATTAAGGGCTGCTTCATTGATGAAACATCTTTTATTTATGATGATAATTGGCCATCCCTACTGACATAAAATTTATGTACAGTACTGTGCAAAAGTTGTAAGCAGGTGTAAAAAAATGTTGAAAACTAAGAATTCCTTCAAAAATGGAATTGTTAATCACTTATTTTCATCAATCAACAAAATATAATGAATGAACAAAAGAGAAATCTAAATGAAATCAATATTTGGTGTAACCATCCTTTCAAAAGAGCACCAATTCTTCTAGGTATACTTGCATACAGTTTTTGAAGAAACTCGGCTGGTAGGTTGTTCCAAACATTTTGAAGAACTAACCACAGATCTTCTGTGGATGTAGGCTTCCTCACATATACAACCAATTTGTTATAATTGGTTGATCATACACCTGACCACAATCTTACAAAATCCATGACTTTGTGTGTACCCCTTTGTTTGAATTAATGCTGGTTTGAAGCCACTGCCTAAAACTTTTGCACAGTACTGTACATTTTTAAACAATTCTGAAATACCAACACACCGGGGTATTATGTCAGGAAAATATCAGGGTATAAAAAATTGGATACCACCCAAGCCTAGTTGGCACCTTGCATGGCAGCTTTCCACCACTGGTGAATGAATAAGTTGATAAAAATGAGGCATTGAATTGTATTGCATAAAATACTTTGGGTCACTCTACTGAGTGTTAGAAAGTGCTATAGACCGTTTCAAGAGAGTTCGATTATCAGCATCATAGCGCCTCCCCCAGGCGTCCGTTGTAACATTCCCGGCGATGTGATAATGTAGCAGAAGAAGTTTAGGAATTACATAGAGTGTACAGACATTGTCTTTGTTTTGCTTTGTTGAGAGGGTGTGTACACCATTTTATGCTTTTCTCTTGGTTGCCGCAGTAACCGCCACCGTCGTACTGAACAGGAAGAGGATGAAGAGCTGCTGTCGGAGTCTCGCAAGGCTGCAAATGTGCTTGTGCGCTTTGAGGAGTCTCCTTCATGTGTGTAATGCCCTTCTCTCTAATCTTCCAGTCTATTGTCCTCGAGTCGTTTTGCAGGCTAGGAATGGGCTATAAAATAGCTTATGCATAAACAGATTAATGTGTCATTGTTGAAGAATTTCAAGGGCAAGTAGTTTGTTGGCATTGTTTTCTTAAAAACGGGACACCTTACGCCAATGGTACGCCATCGTGAATATTGTGAACGCCATTGACCCAAGTCTTTTTGGTGTATATGGTGCGTGTGTGTGTGTGTTTGTTTACATAAATAAACAGATGTGAAGAATGGAACTCTGAGAGATTACCAGATTCGGGGTCTGAACTGGATGATCTCCCTGTATGAAAATGGCATTAATGGGATCCTGGCTGATGAGATGGTAAGATATGGGAGCTGAGCTGCCTACAGTCACATTTGTGTCTTCCCTATGGAGTGTTATCCTTTCAAAATTAGCGCTCTATTTTCAACTCAGGACATAGAAAAAGACTCCTATAGGTCGCAGAGTTGATACTGGAAATGATGTATTCTTAACGTGATTTCTTATTCCTAAATGTTTTTATGGTAATAATTTAATTAGAATGAATCATACAAATGCAAATGTATATGATGTAGAACTAAGTGTAAATAGGTATAGGTTAAGTATAACTTCATTTGTTATTCCTTATTTTTTTATTGTAATTTAATCATACTTGATCACCATTTGTAAATCTTTAATTATTAGTTCCTGCTAATCCATATTACCTTATAAGCCAGATGGGTATTGAATTGTGTATTGGTGCATATTGGTCTAATGAAAGCTCTGTCGTTGGTGTGTTTTGCCAGGGTTTGGGGAAGACTCTGCAAACCATAGCCTTGCTGGGCTACCTGAAGCACTACCGCAACATCCCTGGACCCCACATGGTGCTCGTGCCCAAGTCCACGCTGCACAACTGGATGAATGAGTTCAAGCGCTGGGTGCCCACCCTGAAGGCCGTCTGCCTCATCGGGGACAAGGACGCAAGGGTGAGGCTCTCGCCGCGACTACCTTAGTGTGCTAAGTGTCTTGCCCTAGGAGACGCAGGCATGGATTAGGTGAACACTGTTGTCTATGTGCGTGTGTGTGTGTTTGTCTGTACACGGTCTGGCATGTGTGTGTGTCCTGGGGGAGGGAATGTTTGTGTGTGTGTATGTGTGTGTGTGTGTGTCGAGGGAGGGAATGTTTGTGCGTGTGTGTGTGTCGGGGAATGTATGTTTGTGTGTGTGCGTGCGTGTGTGTATGTGTTCATCCGTGACGTGATGATGCCGGGGGAATGGGACGTGTGTGTGACCTCCTATGTGTGTGTGTGTGACCTCCTATGCGCGCGCGCGTGTGTGTGCAGGCAGCGTTCATCCGTGACGTGATGATGCCGGGGGAATGGGACGTGTGTGTCACCTCCTATGAGATGGTCATCCGGGAGAAGTCCGTCTTCAAGAAGTTCAACTGGAGGTACCTGGTGATTGACGAGGCCCACAGGATAAAGAATGAGAAGTCTAAGGTGTCTAAATTATTATTCATATCTTTATGTGACATCTTAAATGAACCCCCTAAAAAACATGCATTAACCAATGGGTCTTTAGTGTCAAGGAGTTCCCCATATCTTTATGCACTGTTAAGTATTAGCACTGTCATCAGTGGTTAAAAATATTATGGATTAAATTATTTCTGTGCCCTTTTCTCTGCGTATGTTGTGTTTTCTAAATGTTAAATAATTTATTTGTCCAATTATGTAACTTTAGCGATGTAGATACATTTTCATGTTTGTGAAAAGTGGGAACCTGTCCTATACATTATACACCTCTCTACATGTCGTGTTATATATTACAATTTAATGATCTAAAAATGCAATTTTAAATTAAATGTGCTATCATTCCTCTAGCCAAATGGTAATAACGATTGTGGATACATTGAGGTAAAGAGTGCGGATTTTGGGGATTGTATTATTTCTTACAGCTGTCGGAGATCGTACGTGAGTTCAAGACCACCAATCGTCTTCTTCTGACCGGCACGCCCCTTCAGAACAACCTCCACGAGCTCTGGTCACTGCTCAACTTCCTGCTCCCCGATGTCTTTAACTCTGCTAACGTGAGTCAGACACACTCACACATAATCACACACTTGCACACACACACACACACACACACAAACACACACACACACACACACACACACACACACACACACACACACACACAAACACACACTGTAATAAACACATCTCCTTTAAATGACACTGTATGACTGCTACCTTCTTCTAAAGTCAGTCTAATTGTTTCAACTGTTTTGATGAGCTCAGTGAGACATGTGGGGATCACAGTCTTTAAGCCCTTAGTGTGTGTGTATATATCTGCATCTGTGTGTATATGTGTGTGTTAGTGTGTGTATGTGTAAGTGTATGCTTGTGTGTTGCTCTCTTTGATTGAGAGCGAAAAAGAACAGAAGAGCAGGAAGTGTGTTTGTGCTGTACGGCAATGGGAGCTGACTTCTTTCTCCAATCTCTAATGTTTCCCTCTCATTTGGTGTTCTCTCTCCTCAGGACTTTGACTCCTGGTTCGACACTAATAATTGCCTGGGTGATCAGAAGCTGGTGGAGAGACTGCATGCAGTAAGTGTTACAGAAACACCAAACACTACACACACGCACACAGGTTCTGAAGATGTCCCATCTGAGGTGCATCAAAGCAGACGCGGAGAAGAGTCTGATACCCAAGAGACACACACACACCAGACTCACACACACACACACACACCAGACTCACACACACACACACCAGACTCACCCTCTTACTACAGTTGTGTGTGTGTTGGGGTAGGTGCTGAGGCCATTCCTTTTGAGGAGGATCAAGGCGGACGTGGAGAAGAGTCTGCTGCCTAAGACAGAGGTGAAGATCTACCTGGGACTCAGCAAGATGCAGCGCGAGTGGTACGTACCCCCTACCCAATTGTACATCTTCCACTGTTGCTGTATCCTACATATTGTGTGATTTATCTATGCAGAATCTACTTTGACTGATAATTTGTAACTTTGCTTTCCCATTTCAAACTGATGTATTCGGTTAATGAATTCAGGGACCTTGAAAGCCCTTGAATTTTATGGTAAATGAGGTGTGAGTGCCTTCTCCCATGACCTAGAATTGTCTTCTTTGCCTCTCCTCATATCAAGCCAGTTATAACATTTATATGCCAAAATAATAAATAAATAAATGTCTGTGTTGGTAAAATTAGCCAGTGCCACTATAAATACTCACAAACATGTACCATCATGTCGCAATTGGACACACTTTTGTCAAGAAGTTGATTCCCCTTCAGTACTGGTATGATGGGATGATAACAGTAGTGTGATTTAAGTGTCCTAATCAAGCTATAACCATAGTTTTCCACTTGTGCATGTAAGCACAGTGAGTGACAGAGCCTGCGTGAACTTGTACCTGCACAGCGGGTGATGGAGCCTTTGTGAACTTGCACTTGCACAGGTACACCCGCATTCTCATGAAGGACATCGACATCCTGAACTCGGCCGGCAAGATGGACAAGATGCGCTTGCTGAACATCCTGATGCAGCTGCGCAAGTGCTGCAACCACCCGTACCTGTTTGACGGCGCGGAGCCCGGCCCCCCCTACACCACCGACATGCACCTGGTCACCAACAGCGGCAAGATGCTGGCGCTCGACAAGCTGCTGCCCAAAGTACAGGAACAAGGTAGGGAAGCGCAACACAGCTGGCCCACCCCCCTCTCACCCCTTCACCCCACACCTGTCAAGGTAGGGCTCACAACAAACTTGAGCCCTGGCGCGCAAGAAGGCAGACCCACCTCTCACCTCACAATGGCAGTATCGTCATACAGCTTGTTCATGCTATGAGGTATAATTACATTACATTACACTTAGCAGACTCACAAAAGGAGGACATAATAGCTAACAGATGTAGAGAACATTAAAGGCATCTATATAAAGAGAAGTATAAGGGCTATAAGACCAACTGTGGCCTAATGGTTAGGGACTTGAAATAAGTGCTTTGTCTTAAGAACTTAGCAGGGGTAGGTGGCAAAGCCCGTTCTCTAAAGTACTCATGAGTTATGTTCAACACAGCAGACTTCTCCAGCATTTCTCCTATCCTCATAAGGGTCATGACCTTAAAAAAAAAAACGCCCAAAGCACTGGGGTTACACATCGGTGTGTTATATTAGTGATGTACTGAAGCATGTACTGATTTTTTCTTATCTCCCTCTTCTACCTTCTCTCTCTTCTCTCTCTCTCTC
>CM050214.1:28465206-28480206 GCA_027475355.1 Coilia nasus
CTTATGTATGAATGTGTTTATAGTATCTTGTGAATACAAGCGTCATAAAAAGTGTGACCCAAATAAGTTATTTGTTTATTTATTTATTGTATATGTGTCAGTACATAGTATATAGGTATCTTGTGCTTGGTCAGCTTTGTGTACAGCATGTTTGCTTGAGTGCAACTGTTCTGTATGTCTCTCTGTGTCTGTGTGTGTGTGTGTGTCTGTGCCTGTGGCATTGTTATGTGTGTGTGTGCTGGTGTGTTGTTCATATCCATAAGGGATGTTCCTCCTGTGTGTGTGTGTGTGTGTGTGTGTGTGTGTGTGTGTGTGTGTGTGTATGTATGTGTGTGAGTGTTTGTGCACTGATGTTGTTCATATCTATGATGTGTCTCCTGTGTGTGTGTGTGTGTGTGTGTATGTGTGTGAGTGTTTGTGCACTGATGTTGTTCATATCTATGATGTGTCTCCTGTGTGTGTGTGTGTGTGTGTGTGTGTGTGTGTGTGTGTGAGTGTTTGTACGATTTAAAAATCGAGTTGGCAGGTCAAATCGATTCATTTTCCCTGAAACTCGTTAAAAGATTTTTTTTAATCCCGTCCCCATTCAGTTTATATTCCAAGCGCACAGCGTATGCATTTCATGCCCAAGGCTATCCCTGCTGCACTTCCTGCAGTGCGTTTTCTCTCGAACCCCCAGTAACATCACATGCACAAACAAACATGGCGACAGAAACAGATGGCGAGAAAGAGGGGCTTGTGTCTGTGTGTGTATCTGTATGTGAGCGTTTGTGCACTCCATGTTCATATCTATGATGTGTCTCCCATATGTGTGTGTGTGTGTGTGTGTGTGTGTGTGTGTGTGTCAGCTGAGCATGATGGAGTGGATCGAGCCTCCTAAACGTGAGCGCAAGGCCAACTACGCCGTGGATGCCTACTTCAGAGAAGCCCTGCGAGTCAGTGAACCCAGAGCACCTAAGGTAACCAGGCTGCCGTCTTGGGTCTGTTTGATGCTCTCCTTTTGATGTTCTCTTGGCCTGTGTGTGTGTATGTGTGTGTGTGTGTGTGTGTGTGTGAACGTGTTTGTTTGTGTTTGCATGCAAATGCTTGTGTGTGAGTGGATGTTTGTACGTGTGTGTGTGTGTGTGTGTGTGTGCGTCTGTGTCTATGCATGTACTGTATGTGTGTGTGTCTGTCTATGCATGTGTGTGTGTGTATTTGCGCATGTCTGTGTGTCTGCCTGTGTCTGTTTGCATGCAAAGTGTGAGAGTGGGTGTTTGTACGTGTGTGTGTGTGTGTGTGTGTGTGTGTGTGTGTGTGTGTTTGCGCATGTCTGTGTGTGTGTGTGTACGGGGTGGGGATAAGCATATCTTAACTTCCAGCCCCATGCTCTGTGCTTTTCCCTCCAGGCTCCCCGTCCCCCAAAGCAGCCCAACATCCAGGACTTCCAGTTCTTCCCCCCGCGCCTCTTTGAGCTGCTGGAAATGGAGATCCTGCACTACAGGAAGACCATTGGCTACAAGGTACAAGCCCCTCCCACCCTCACTGTGCACTGACTATACCATACACAGCCAACTAGCGCAGGCCCTCCCTTATTGGCTACAAGGTACAAGCCCCTCCCACCCTCTCTGTGCACTGACTATACCATACACAGCCACTAGTGCAGGCCCTCCCTCATTGGCTACAAAGTACAAGCCCCTCCCACCCTCTCTGTGCACTGAGACTCCTATACACAGCTACTCGACCAGGCCCTCCCTCATTTGCTACTCAGTGCAAGCCCCACCCATTTTCCCAAGTCGAGGAAGCGTCCTTAAGGACTGCTTTTTTGGGGATTCCACGTTAGCGAGTCTCGCCAAGCACTGCCCCAGTGTCAAGGTTACTTCAAAATTCCATCGAGGACTTTAATACACCTTTATACAGCTACTTTAATAATAATAATAATAATAATAATAATAATAATAATAAACTTTACTTGTATAGCACAGTTCATACATGCAAGATGCAGCTCAAAGTGCTTTACAGTTTAGCAGGGTTGTTACAGGACAACATTTCTTGCAGTCCAGCGGTGCCGGAGCAGATGAATACAGTAGCAAACTGACTCTTGCGTGAACACAGGTAGGCAGTCCTAGAAGGCCCTAGTCAGCAATCTTTGTAGTCCAGTGGCGCTAGAACTATGCAATGCCCTGTTAATGTGGGCTCTTATGTGAACATAGGTCGGCAGTCTTTGCAGACCAGAGGCACTAGACGAGGAAAGTTCATTTAGGCGCAGTCGGTTGTTAGTGTCCCCAGAGAGCAACAGAGGTGAGGAAAAACTCCCTGTTTGTTTGATTTGCGTGAATTCAGGAAGAAACCTCAGGAAGCAGTGAGTAAAACTCCCTGTTTTTCTAGGAAGAAACCTCAGGCAGAACCACGTCTCCCAGGGAAGCCCATCTGCCGGGGCTGGTAACGGGAAGTCTGTGACTGTTTGAAGGGCCTTTGGTCTGGGCGGGGGAGTCTGGCTGAAGGGACTTTGGTCTGAGTAGTTAGGTATAGGCATGGTTGAATAGGTAGGTCTTTAGTTGTCGCTTGAAGATGTAGATGGATTCTGCTTCTCTGATGTGCTGTGGTAGGGCATTCCATCTCTTTGGGGCGTAGTATGAGAAGGCCGATTCCCCGATCCTTTTGGATGGTGCGTCTGGAATCCTCAGGAGACCGGCATCAGCGGATCTAAGGGCTCGTGCAGGGGTATAAGAGGATAATGCGTCAGTAATATTGCATGGGGCAAGGCCATTTACAGCTTTAAATACCAGTAGTAGTACTTTGAAGTCAATTCTATAAGATACAGGTAGCCAGTGTAGTTCAGCCAGTACAGGAGTAATGTGCTCCATCTTTCTTGTTTTTGTTAGTAATCTTGCAGCCGAGTTTTGAGTAAGCTGTAGTTTTTCAATTGATTTTTTTGGGAAGCCTGTGAACAAGGCATTGCAGTAGTCTAATCTACTTGTAATAAATGCGTGAACAAGTTTTTCAGCGTCTGGCTGGGTCAAGAAGGGATGAACTTTTGCAATATTTCTTAGATGGAAGTATGCTGTTTTAGTAACTTTGTTGATGTGTGGTTTGAGGCTTAGGTCAGAGTCAAGGATGACACCTAAGCTAGTTACCTGTTCTCTGACATATTGGTTTAGGTTACCTAGACTGGGGAGGAGAGCTTCACGTTTGCCTTTAGGGCCAATAAGTAGTAGTTCAGTTTTGCTTTCGTTTAATTTTAGAAAGTTATTGCTCATCCAATGCGTGACAGCTGACAAACAGGAGGTTAAAGACTGTAGAGCTGTGGTTTTATTTGGCTTAACTGAGATATAAAGTTGTGTATCATCGGCATAACTATGAAAGTCTATATTATGTTTTTTGATAATGTTGCCCAGCGGTAGCATGTATAATGAGAAAAGGAGGGGCCAAGAGGGCCAAGACAGCTGCCTTGAGCAACACCGAAGGGTACGTCATGATTTTTAGATATATGATCTCCTAAACTAATATAGAATTGTCTTCCGGTGATGTATGACTCAAGCCATTTTAGTACATGGCCTGAGAGGCCCACCCAAGTTTTGAGACGATGTAGTAGTATGTTGTGATCGATTGTGTCAAAGGCGGCACTTAGGTCCAAGAGGACTAGGGCAGAGACTTTGTTTGTGGCTGTACTGAGTCTGAGGTCGTTTACTATTTTGGTTAAAGCAGTCTAATATGATTTGCTCTAAAGCCTGATTGGAATTTTTCTAGGATGTCATTTTCATTAAGGAATTAGTTGAGCTGTATGAAGACAGCCTTTTCAAGTATTTTGCTTATAAATGGGAGGTTGGAGATTGGTCTATAGTTATTTAGTGTGTTATAGTCCAGATTTGGTTTCTTTAGCAATGGCTTCACTACAGCAGTTTTAAAGGCGCTTGGGAAAATACCTGTGAGAATGGAGGTGTTAATGATCTGTAATAGGGGTGTGGAGATGTAGTTAAAATTATTTTTCATAAGGAAAGTGGGAATAGGGTCAAGGCTGCATGTTGACCGCTTGCTATGTTTAACAAGTTTATAGAGATCGTCTTACCGAGGTGCCTCATGCTTATGTGAGTGCGTGTGTGTAGATGGGGTGGGTGGGGGTTGCCATGCCTGTGTCTATTCTGCGTTGCCTTAGCTTGCTGTATCCTCCTTGTTGTAAGTCGCTAAGTGTAATGCAATGTAATACTTAAAAAGGGCCTCCCTCATTGGCTACAAGGTACAAGCCCCTCCCACACTCTATGAGCTAACACTCCCATACATAGTCACTTAAGCTGGGCCCTCTCTTTATGCCCAGAGGAAAATTCTCTGTGCCTGTTAAAACCTCCAGATCTGAATATTTTACTCTGTTTAATATTTGATACTTTGTTAAATAGCTTCATCTGCATGTGCGCTAGCTACAGTGTGTGTACTGGAGACAGCTACGCTTAAGGAAAACTTTGAAGGAAATGAGGGCCATCACTACTGATTATTTCAATTCTAACACAAGAAATGTGCCATGAATATTCCTTTTTGAGTTGTTTTGCTCTCTCTCTCTCTCTCTCTCTCTCTCTCTCTTTCTGTCTGTCTATCTATCTATCTATCTATCTATCTATCTATCTATCTATCTATCTATCTATCTATCTATCTATCTATCTATCTATCTATCTGTCTGTCTGTCTGTCTGTCTGTCTGTCTGTCTGTCTGTCTGTCTGTCTGTCTGTCTGTCTGTCTCACTCCCTCTCTGTGTCTCTTTTTTCATTTCCTCTTCTTCTTCATTTCCCTCGCTCTGTGTAGGTGCCCAGAACTCCAGACATCCCCAATGCGGCACAGGTCCAAAAAGAGGAACAGCGCAAAATTGATGAAGCCGAACCCCTCTCCACCGAGGAGGCCGAGGAGAAGGAGAAATTACTCACACAGGTACACCACACACACACTCACACACACACACACACACACACACACACACACACACACACACACACACACACACACACACACACACACACACAAGCCTATTTCAGATGTACACACATCAACTACTCATTCAGACCCACACACACTATCACACAGGTGCACATATTTTCTTGTACAACTAGACACCCATCCATGCACACACACCCAGCCACACAATCCTGTTACACAGGTACACACAGAGAAACACCCATCCTCATACACATACACACACACACACACACACACACACACACACACACAGAAAACCTGTCTGTGTCTGGTGTTGCTACGCTGTGTTATGATTTGCAGGGATTCACCAGCTGGAATAAGCGCGACTTCAATCAGTTTATCAAAGCCAACGAAAAGTACGGGCGTGATGACATCGACAACATTGCCCGCGAGGTCGAGGGCAAGACTCCCGAGGAGGTGATAGAATATTCTGGTAAGACACCCGTCCGCGCTGCTGTCATGTTCCACCATGACTCATGGTACAGACAAGTGACTGTTTATGTGTGTGTGTGTGTGTGTGCTTGTCTGTGTGTCTTTGTGTGTGTGCGTGCGTGTGTATTTGTGTGTGTGTGTGTGTGTATTGTGTGTGTTGTGTGTGTGTGTGTGTATTGTGTGTGTGTGTGTGAATGACTGTGTTTGTTGTTTGGCTTAGCGGTCTTTTGGGAGCGCTGCAACGAGCTGCAGGACATCGAGAAGATCATGGCCCAGATCGAGCGCGGGGAGGCCCGCATCCAGAGACGCATCAGCATCAAGAGAGCGCTGGACGCCAAGGTCAGGCACCCGTCACCGCACCGGGGATCTGCCCCGACCGCTTCACAGCAAATGCTGCGGTTACTAGGGGTAGTCAATCTGCCCCACGGCTTCACAGCAAATGCTGCGGTTACTAGGGGTAGTCAATCTGCCCCACGGCTTCACAGCAAATGCTGCGGTTACTAGGGGTAGTGAATCTGCCCCGACCGCTTCACAGCAAATGCTGCGGTTACTAGGGGTAGTCAATCTGCCCCACGGCTTCACAGCAAATGCTGCGGTTACTAGGAGTAGTCAATCTGCCCCACGGCTTCACAGCAAATGCTGCATTTACTAGGGGTAGAGAATCTGCCCCGCCCGCTTCACAGCAAATGCTCAAAGTCAAAGTGTACTTTATTGTCAATTCACTATGTAACAGGCATTACACAGAGGACGGAAATTGCGTTTCCCTAGAATAGAAACTAGAAACATGCACACACACACACACACACACACACACACACACACAGACACACACACACAAACGCATGCATGCACAAACACACAGCTACCGTACACTCTGCTCACAGGAAATGCTGCGGTTACTAGGGATAATAATAATAATAATAACAATAATAATAATAATAATAATGATCCTTACTTGTATAGCACAATTCATACATACAAGATGCAGCTAAAAGTGCTTTACAGTTTGGCAAGGCTCTTGCGTGAATCTGCCCCGACTGCTCTACAGCAAATGCTGCATTTGCTGTGTGTAGTGAATCTGCCCCAACTAGGTTTGGGCGGTGTCCAGTGTTTCATACTCCGATATTTTCCTGACATGATACCCTGGTATGCTGGTATGTCACATGTGTGTCATTAGGCATGGCCAGATTTAATCACCATAAATCAGACAACTAGCTTAGTAGTGTTAAAGGATTTAATATATCGCAGTGTCAACTTTTCATATGGAATGCAAGAAACTGCTCCTTTTGTATCAGTCAGAGCATTTCTTAACCATTCTGATGTTGGCAAACAAATTCAGTGTGTCTAAATATGACCTGTAGGAAGCCACGGTATGAAAAAATCATAGCTGCGGCATTTCAAAGTACCCCAGTATACAGTATATTCAAAATACTGCCCAAGCCTAGCTCTGACTGGTTTACAGCAAATGCTGCTTTTACTATGGGTAGTGAATGCTAAAAATGACTCTGATGTGTGCCTTAGTAAAGGGTCTGTCTTTATTTCATATACCGTTTAGCTTGTCCAGTCTGTAGCGATGTAGCAGACACAACTGTTTATTGAACAATAAACTCATCTCATGTTTACGACCGAGATGGCCAAAATAAATAGGTGAAACTGAGACGGGCCTGTAGTTTTATGAACTCACATCCTTGTCCTTGAGCATATATCAGACTCGCATACAATTTCGGTTTTGCACCATAAAGTCGATAACTCTATACAAAAAACGCTCTGTGTAAGATTGTATTACAGAAGTGAAATACCATATTTTACATTTGTCTCCGAAGACTTTGCTTTGCTTTTTGTTCTCCGTAATTTCGACCTGAGATGTGTGCTTTTGCTGTAACTCCTCTGCATGTGATGTTTGGTGTTGTGCTGTGTGGGCATGTGGTGTAACTGGTGTGTCTCTCTGAGTGCAGATTGCGCGCTACAAAGCGCCGTTCCACCAGCTGCGCATCCAGTACGGCACCAACAAGGGCAAGAACTACACGGAGGAGGAGGACCGCTTCCTGATCTGCATGCTGCACAAGATGGGCTTCGACAAGGAGTACGTCTACGAGGAGCTCCGACAGTGTGTGCGCAACGCGCCCCAGTTTCGCTTCGACTGGTTCATCAAGTCCAGGACCGCCATGGTGAGTGTGTATGTCTGTGTCTGTCTGTGTGTGTTCACGTGTGTTAGAGTGTCTGTGTGTGTGTTTCTAGATGGGTATGTGTGTGTGTGTGTGTGTGTGTCATAGGCCTGTGCAAAAAATCGATACGATTTAAAAATCGAGTTGGCAGGTCAAATCGATTCATTTTCCCTGAAACTCGAGTTAAAAGATTTGTTTTAATCCCGTCCCCATACAGTTTATATTTCATTTTTACATTCGCCAAGACCCAAGGCTATCCCTACTGCACTTCCCCTACTGTTTTCTCTCGAACACCCAGTAAGACATGCACAAACAAACATGGCGACGGAAACAGACGGCGAGAAAGAGGGGCTCCTCCCAAAAGTCCCACAACGTCGGTAATTTGGAATTGGTTTCGTTTTGCAGTATCTGATGAACACCAAACAACACCTTGTTGCAACTTGTGTCTGAAAGCGGTTATCATAAGTGGTAGCAGCACGACCAATTTGTTTCAGCATTTGAAGCACAAACATCCATCTGAGTGGGAGAAATACTGCCTTCTTCGGCAAGAAAACTTTCCTAGCTCTAATGCTAACACGTCATCATCTGCAAAGAAAACAACTCTTCCTCAAAGCTTTTCATGCTATGTTCCCTATGAAAAGAGCGGATTCTATTCCATTGAGATTTTTCTTTTTACAAGTGTTACCTCAGGCATTTTGTTGCTTTAGTAATTCATTAAAGCACAAGTCTATGAAACTACACACACTTTTTTTCTGCTGAATTCAGTGACTGCAGACTGAAGCACTTATTTTTCTAAAAATAAATGTATATTTTAGAAATAAATTTACAGTCAGTAGTTATTTCATTTTAAATTGGGGGGGCATCGATTTGAATCGTGAATCGAGTTTTTTAATTAAAAAATCGAAGATTTTTTTGCCCAGCCCTAGTGTGTCATTGGTACCCAAAGGGTTTTAATTAGAGCCAACAGTATACCAGCATTATACATTCAACAGCAGGTTATTACTGTAATGGCAGTGTGGTATGTTAGCTGTTAACTGCTCACCCCCCTCAACCTTGTGTGCGTATAAACCAGCAACAAAAGGTACAGCAGCCAGCCAGCCAGTACAGTCGCTCCCTGGCTAACACTGAAAAGCCCTTGAGAGGCCCACGCAGCCTGGAGACGTAGGCCCAGCTGTTTCTGTGAGAGGAGCTAAACATGAACGGTGTGTATGCGTGTGTATGTGTGTTTGTGTGTGTGTGAGTTTGTGTGTGTGTGTGTGTGTGTATGTATGTGTGTGTGAGTTTGTGTATGTGTGTGTGTGTGTGTGTGCGTTACAGGAGCTCCAGAGGCGTTGCAACACCCTCATCTCCCTCATCGAGAAGGAGAACATGGAGATCGAGGAGAAGGAGCGCGCAGAGAAGAAGAAGAGAGCACCGAAGGGGCAGAGTGTAAGACCTCACAGTCTCGCACAGACCGCACCCTGTCTCAGCCACACAGACACCTCACAGTCCCGACCAGCACCCTGTCTCAGCCACACAGACACCTCACAGTCCCGACCAGCACCCTGTCTCAGCCACACAGACACCTCACAGTCCCGACCAGCACCCTGTGTCAGCCAAACAGACACCTCACAGTCCCGACCAGCACCACACAGACACCTCACAGTCCTGACCAGCACCCTGTCTCAGCCACACAGACACCTCACAGTCCCGACCAGCACCCTGTGTCAGCCAAACAGACACCACTGCAACATTGCTCTGACAAAAGTCACCAGCTAATGTCAATCACTTGCAAATTTTTTCAGCAAGGTTTAAAAGTTTGTTGGTAACACATTATATTACTGTGCCATTGTAACATAGAGCATCTATACCCCTGCATACACTTACACTGAATACACTGTATACTGAATACAGTAGGTTTCATTATTTTTTAATAATAACATTTAAAGGTTGACATTGACTTTGGAATTAAACTTGCTTTAGTAGGCAAAATGTTTTGACATTTCTTGACATTCAGCAGTAGTTGGACACACAGATGTGTACGGTATGTTCGTAGTAAAGCTGTGTGACTTGTTGTCATATTTCAGTTGTAACTCTCTGCTTCTGGCTCCCTGGCAGGCTCACAAACGAAAAGCTGACGCAGACTCTTCGGGGCGCAAGGAGAAGAAAGCCCGCGCCTGAGGGCGTTGCCATGGCGCCCAGCAGCATTTATAACCAACCTCACACTTCTGCCGACCAGTCCACTCGCTCGCATTTTTCCCATAATCCCATTCTCTGTGCATGGTTGTATGCAACAACAACAACAAGAATAAAACCAAACCAGTAGGTGTGCTTGGCTTAATGTTCACCTGGGCAAGGGTGAGGTCAAAAGCCCCTCCCTGCCCCCCACCCTGCACCCACGAGACCCAAGGCAGACTGTGACATCATAAAGACTCCATAGTGACTGTGTGTGAGTTCTAAAAGCTGAAGGTCTGGGCCAATGAGATGCTCTGGTTGCTGATGATGTAACATACTGTGCTTTGACGTGTGGATGTGTGTGTTCAGGCCCCGTCTGAGTGTTTGAAATACAGTATGCGGTGTGTGCTAGTACCCGTATCTTGCTCATGCAATACTGCGCTAGCATTGAAGTTGTGGGCAAGGAATAAAACAAAATGGATCCAAGTAATTGTTTTGCCAAGATGGCTGCCTCTGCTGGCTGCAAGGCCTCTGTGATTTGTATGGGGTTTTCTCTCCCACTCTTTTTATAGTCGTTTGATGCACTTTTAAAAAAATTAAGAAAAGGAAAAAGTTAAAAGTTTGAACATAACTGTATTCATTTGGCATGCAGGAAAGGAAAAGGCAGTTTTATGTCTGTTCATTTGTGTTTTTGTGTTTTTGCCTGAGAAGCTGTTGTGCTGCATCTTGTATTACCCACAACTTTTTGCACATATCCTAAGCGTTTTTTCTACATTTCATTGAAAGGGTCATATAGGCTTTTTACATATTCATACTTTAATCTTTTCATGGGTTCCCCCTTTCTATGTGTTAACGTAGTGTTATTAAAGAAAAAAAAAAAAAAAGTTTTTGAATGGTTGTCTGTGTTTTTGTTCGACAGTTGTCTTGTTACACATCAAATACATTTAAGTTTGAATTTCTGCTTGTGTTACTCGGATGGTAGACTCGTCATGTCTGGTGGTAGCACAGCCATCTTGTTTCTTCTTTTACAGATATGAGGGCTGCGAAGAGGTACGTTGAGCAATTTGTCAAACGTCGCTTAGCCATGTAATGCCTTGTTACTGCAGATCTTGCAGGAATTCCCTCCTTGTCTCAGCACTCCATTATCCTGCTGAGTGAGGAAAGTGGGAGTAAGAGAGTCTAGTCTTGTAGGTCCCATATCTCTCTCTCTCTCTTTCTCTCTCTCTCTCTCTCTTTCTCTGAATAATCAAATGCAGCATGTACAAGAGCACATATGCTGCCTCTCTCCCAGGGGGGTCTGTTACGCCCATGAAATTATTAAACACTTTAACGAGTCTGTCCTGCTGGATCCTATGAAGTTCCACTCATCACCGTAAATGATGCAGAAGGCCCATTACCACCATTTATCCATCTCATTTCCTTTTCTGCTGCACTCCCTCAACTGGCCACATGGGGGAGCTTCAACTCTACCACAGCCCTTCTGAACTGTCATTGTACTCCACGTAATTGTCCTTGTGGCGTGGATGCTTCAGCACAGAGACACTCTTGATTTTGTTTGTTTGCTTTCAAATCATATTTGTTGCTCGAAATGAATGTGCGGTGGGAGCTAAACTGGAACGAGCCCCATTAAGCCCTGCTAAGGAGCTCCATGACATGTCAGGGCCCAGCAGTGTGTCTCACTGAAGAGGAGGGATGTCACCAATGCTGTCATGTCCTCACCCTCATTTATTCGCTTACATATATATATTCTGCAGTTAGATCCTCATAAGCTGTCACCCCGTGGGCGCGACATGATAAATATGTTTTAAAAACCACATCTGCTGCCTACGTGGTTATGGTGCTATCGTTTGGCATCTGCATTTGAGAGAGGTAGAGAGAGGCTCTTCGGTGAAATGGAGGGGGTGACATTGACATTGATGAGGGTATTTAACAAACAGAGTCTCCGGTTGGAGAACGGTTGGGTTGGAGACCGTGTGGACAAGCAGCCAACGGCCTGCTGCATTCTGCATGACAGTAATATGACCGCTTACAAAATGCCACCTAATTCTAGTGCCTCCGACAGCCATTAAAGCTGTCAGAAACTTAAATATTAACCATTTAAACCCTTACAAGCATTTTAACATCATCAGTGGATCGGTGTCAACCTCTACATGTTGCTTTGTAAATATATTGTAATTATCTGACTTAAGAAGCAGATAGAAGACTAAATTGCAGATATTTCTGAAGTATTTCAATACCTTACACCTTATAAATGAAATGGGAACTGGTATATTTCATCAGAAATGTTTCACAGTAATGGTAACCTGACCTTTTACAATGACATCCCTCAGGGTGTTGGAGCAGACTGGATAATCCTGGCATTACTATGTTTTTTTCATGTGATGAGACTCCTCTCTGGAGTCAAGAACAAATGTTTCACTCTCATGAGTCAGAGGGTGAAAGCCTACATATCCCTTTCCACACACACACACACACACACACACACACACACACACACACACACACACACACACACACACACACACACACACACACACACACACACACACACACACACACACAAACATACACACACACACACACACACAGACTCACACAAGCACACACACAGACTCACACAAGCACACACACAGACAATTCTGCTATCATTACTAATTCATAACACTCCTTTCTTTATGTTTCGTTGCTTTTCTTTTTTCTTTTAATTTGAATTTCAAAAAGAAGAAAAATAGTCCTGCTGCACCAGACGTTGCACCAAGGGGCTGTACCCCGACAGCAGCATAGCTACAGTAGCAGGGGGCAGCTGGGTGGGGTTGGGGTGGCTGTGGCCTTGGGTGGGGTGGTTGTGGCCTTGGGTGGGGTGGGGGGAGAAGGGTTAGAGTGGCTCTGAAGCATCAGACATGGGCAATGTCAGGGTCGCAAACTGCCCCAGGGCCTGCTGCCATCTGAGGAAAACAGACTTGTTTTATATTCACTACATCAGGGACACATGTCGTTTGGTTTGCACATATCTTCAGTACACAGAATAGAGCTGCCCTATATATATATATATATATATATGATACTCACTAGAAGATGAATATGTCTTATACAGCCATAAACTGTGTAGAAGACAGCTAAATCATATTGCTTATGCAGATGCTGTTCATTTGCGTTGAATGTACATAAATATATTTCTAGAATTTTGAGAAACTTTAATATCAGTCCACCTCCAATTGGATTGTTTTGGATTGATTTGTTTTTGACATGATAATAATATTTAAATTGCAGTTTGATAGAGATTACTTGGAAATTATTATTAAAACAACTTAATTTTTGCATATGTCTGAAAATGGACTTACTTATTTGCATCTGACCGCTTCATATATTTCCTGGAAGAGGAGCACACTGTACACTCATGAACTCAGTGCAGTAGAGCTGTATCATATTCATATAGTGAGCTAGGAGTGACCCGTATCTAAAGCAGCAGGAACTCTAGAAGAGAGCTGCATCTTGTGTAATCAGTGAAGTCCTTAGAATAGAGCTGCACTATATATTCTCAGTGGAAGACAGACACATTTTATAAAGCCATAAACTGTGTAGGGGAGAGCTGAATCATACATATTCATAATCCTATATATTCACATACTTACCAGAAGAGTATATGTCATAAATCTTTTGCAATCATAAACCCAATGCAATAGAGCTACATCATATTTAAATATTCAGTAAGAAAAAGTGCTATCCAATTCAGTCAGGAATTCCAGAAGAGAGTCTTATATAATCATAAAGTCCCCAGAACAACACTGCACCATACATGCTTACTAGAAAAGAAACATGTCTCTTATAGTGATAAACTGTGTAGAAGTAATCTATCTATCTATCTATCTATCTATCTATCTATCTATCTATCTATCTATCTATCTATCTATCTATCTATCTATCTATCTATCTATCTATCTATCTATCTATCTATCTATCTATCTATCTATCTATCTATCTATCTATCTATCTATGTAAGTATGTATCTATCTATCTATCTATATATGTAAGTATGTATCTATCTATCTATCTATCTATGTAAGTATGTATATGTGTGTATATGGGTGTATATGATACTGTCTGGGAGGTATCATATCTTATATAGGCATAAAGGCACTGATGTCCACTAATCTGCCATGCTGCTAAAGCCTAGCCTGGGCCCACCCATACTGCCTGTGATGCTGCATGGAATTTCACATTCACGTCAGTCTGGCCAACCTGCCCATTCCTTTGCCCGAGAAATCTGGCACCAATGATAAATGAATACTATGCATACATCATAATAATCAGTGGTCTGATTGGTTGTAGGTATTTGATAGACGCCCGCTGATCCCACCTCTGAAAACTGTCTGTCTATGGGATCTTTGCCAGACCAAGCTCTGTCTACGAGCTTGGTGCGACAGCCAGGCGAGCTAAAGCCTGCTCCCTGTGGCAGCCCACCCCCTAATCACTGCCTAACGAGCCCCTCTGAGACCACCGTCACATGGAGTCACAGGGGCAAAACAAATGGGAGCCAAACACAGAACCAAAGACAGTCTCTTCCAGCAACCCCCCAACCCCACCCCACCCTACCCTACTCACCCCCTCCGCTCTCCCCTATTCTCTCCTCCCATGTGTGTCTGTAACAGGAAGCAAGCCTCAGTTCCTCGGGTCCTGCAGGGGATGGTTTGGGGGATTTCGTGAGCTATTTAATTAGCTGTGTGCCCGTGTAGCCATTGTGCAGTCCGCATGCATTATCAAAACACTGCGAAATCTGCTGAGGAGAAAAAAAGGCAAGGAGACTGTTCAGCTACTGATAGGAAGGTTATCTGGTTACTAAAGCCTGAATGACGGATTTATTTCATACTCTTCCTATTGAATGCAGCCAACATGATCCACACGACCTTGCTCTTGTTAATTTGGTACATTTGTAGGCTGTTTGTTTATCACACAGAGTCCATGAATACAGAGTACAGAGTCGATGAATGTGAAATTCGCATCTATAGAATAACAAGAGGTTTGCTAGTTTAAATCATTTAATGGGGACTACATTATCATCAGCTTCAGGAGTGTAGTGGTATAATCAGAGGTGGGTAAACCATGAATTTGGTGATCACGGTGTGGTGGATGCACGGTGCAACACCAGATGTTTTAAAAAGACATGCAAAACATGTTTGAACAGTCCCAGTGCATTTTAATGTTCTCTAGTGCACATATAGATGACATAGTACAATTTTGGAATGTTAGAAATTGTGTTAGGTACATAAATTCTACTGTAGGATTAGTAAACTGTATTACAGTAATAGGT
>CM050214.1:28485206-28512706 GCA_027475355.1 Coilia nasus
CACACACACACACACACACTGCATGTGCACACAACTACACATCCTCATCCTAGACAATGCATGTGCATAAGACAAACACACACACACACACACACACACTGTTACATGGGGAGTGCGGTTTGTCTGTTTGTTTCCCTGTTGGTTTGTCTGTGCAGGTGATTGGCCTAATTGGTAACTGCCGGCGGGGTCCCTGCACATTTTAGCCATCAGGCATGGTTGGTCCCTCCACCCCCACCTCCAGACAGACTACAACATTTGCTTTCTCAGCAGTGAACTTATACCTGCTCAGTTCAACTTCCATTCAGAGTAGAAGGCAGAGGAACCGGAAGACTCACTGTATTTACTGTTCTTTTTTTAACGAGCAGGAGCAGTCTTCTTAGTTACAGTTTTTGCCCATTGCTTAAACACATTTTGTTCAACTTGGCTCGCTGTGCCAAAACTCTACACACAAGCACATAAGACACAACACTTGGAAATAAACCATTCACATCTATGTCAAATTGAAACTCTGCAATCAAAGTCTAACAATCCTTTGTCAAAATGTCACTCTGATGACAAAATTGCACACACTTGCATCTTATGAAAACACTGTCACATCAGCAGCAACACACTAGTCTACTTTATATAAAACACTGTTTTTTGTATTTTGAATAGATGTGTTTTGCCAATGATACATCGGCATTTCATTTTTAAACGAAGTGTCTTATGTATAAACGTGTGTAGTGTGCAGGAGCAAGTGTGTTGCAAAAAGGAGCAAGTGTGTTGCAGAATTGCAACTAAAGTGTAAAGCAGCGTTTGTGTTTAAGGCATGGTAACACAACTTCAAGCTTCAAGTTTAAGCATATGTCTATTGCGTCCAAGCAATGGGCAAACACTGTAAGTAGTGCAAGGTTTGCTTTCAGTTTTATTTCTTTTCTGCTCTGGCTCATCCTCTACTCTAAGCTTCAGAAACAGTGGGCCAGTTTGTCTTTGTAAATTATTGTGCTGACTTCTGCCGTCCTGTGGCCATTTACAGTTTTTCTCAATTGCTTAAACACATTTTCTGAAAACATGCCTCATATTCTCAGAACTCTACACACAAGTCAAAAAAACACACACACAATGGGCAAAACCCCTCACTTCTCCTGCAAAATGAAACTTTGCATTCAAAACAGTATTATTTCCTCTCAAAATGCTATTTTGTTGTCAAATGACACACACAAACCATCATATGAATAGACATTTATAACAACCAGTTGAACCCTGATGTGCTTAATGTAAAACACTATGATAAATGGAAAACACTTCTTCTCCATTCATCATAATGATTTAGGCCTTTTTTTGTTCAGTGTTACACTTGCTACAGACAGTACATACATAAGTGTGCTATATTTTAGAATATTGTTTTTATACTCAGAACGCACATATACATTGTTACAAATATTTTTTATTTTTCCCACAAAAACAGTGTACACACTGCGCATCCCAATCAACACAAAGCTGCACCTACAGTGGTCTACATACAATAGAACAGAAGAATTTACTGTAGCCTATACAGTTACAAAAAAAAATTACAGTGTGTGGCCACAGCACCTCATCCACATCACATGCAATGTTTTTCCTGGCCTAGGCGAATCCATCCATGAAAAGCATCAATTGCTATATTTTCACATGCGTCTTCCATAGCTTAGAGAAAGGGTACACGCATTTGTGGATTTTGGTGATACACTTTCATCTCCAGTCAAAATAAATCCTCAATTGTGTTGAGAATTGTAGAATATGGAGAGAGATACGTAAACAACTACTGTAAAATAATTTCGTTGACCAAATGGTCAACCAAAATGGCTCTGATCTCATCAAAGATTACGGTCCGTGTCCTCCTCCTCTTACTCTCACTCCTCTAGCTCTGCCTCTTCCAAAGCTCTGATAGGTAATTGTAAAGCTGTGTGACAGGTGTTTGCCGATGTGATGAGTCAGTGTACATAATAGGGCAATTGACTTTAGAACTTTGAATCCCTGTGTGTTCCTTGTGAAAACAAGAGATTTCTGTCATGAAAATTGTGCCAAACGCAGAGAATTGTCTATAGTGTTTTGAAAAAAGTGTGTTTTACAACAGCAATTTCAGTGCAAAGCAGGAATTGTGTTCGTAGTTTAGCAGAATTGGTTAATGGGGTTGGTGCATGAGTTACATGTTGTGGTCATTGTGTCTGAAGTACAAGGAATTGTGTGTAAACAATTGAGAAAAACTGTATGTTACGTAATCCTAATTGTTTGTTACAGTAATATTACTTTAGTGTGCATGTAACACACACACACACACACACACACACACACATGCACATACAGACACACACACACACACACACAGAAAGCAACAACCCACTGGACCTCATTCATACTCAGTGCAATGCTTCAGAATGCTGCAGTCTTCCTATTTCCATATAAGTTCACTTGTGATTTACACTGGCATAAAGTTTTGAGTCATTTGTCACAAAGCAAAATACAGATTGTAGCGAAAAGAAACAAAAGTATGGCAATGCTAAAAGTAGATATATGAACCCAAACTGAAGAATATTCATCCAGAGAGTGCGGGTGACTGTGTTGCGGAAAAAACTCATTTCCTGTTGCAGAGGATATAAGTCAAAGAAAATGAGCTAAACAGGATGGGGGTGAGGGGAGGGAGAAGCTGTGAAATGCTGTATGCTGAAGCCATGCCTGGTAACCTGCATTAATCATACTTACTCTGGCCAGCAACACCAGGATTATGATAGAGACAAATACTTACTTTTACGTTTTACCTAGCATTCTTAGGTATTGATAAGATGTGAGTGAGTGTCTGTTTGTGTGTTTGCGAGTGTGTGTGTGTGTGTGTGTGTGTCTGTGTGTGTGTGTGTTTGTGGGTGTGTGTGTGTGCTTGAGTGTGTGTGTGTGTGTATGTTTGTTTGAGTGTGTGTGTGTGTGTGGGTTTGTATGTGTGTATTTGCTTGGGAGTGTGTGTTTACATGTTTGTCTGTGTGTGTGTGTGTGTCTTTGAGTGTTTCTGTGAGTGTGTATGTGCTTGTGAGTGTGCATCTGTGTGTATTTGTGTGTGTGTGCATGTGTTTGCGTGTGTGTGTCTGTGTGTATGTGTGTGTATCTGTGTGTGTGTGTGTGTGTGTGTGTGTGTGTGTGTGTGTGTGTGTGTGTGTGTGTGTGTGTGTGTGTGTGTGTGTGTGTGTGTGTGTGTGATTTAGTGTGCTGTTTGCTCAGTCTCAGTAAGTCTTCTTCATAGTTTGCGACACAGAGTTTTCTTGGAGAAACTGATGATAAATTGCGAGCTGTGCTATTATCTTGCTCCCCACCACTCGCCTCCTTTATTAAAATTCAGCCTTTTATTTGTATGCAGTTTTGATGTCTGTGTGGTAAAGCATATGATGTACAATGTTGTACACCCTCCGTGAGAGGAAATCAATGTGGTTATGAAAAAGACCTAAGAGCAGCCAGGGTAGGAAAAACTAGCTATAGGACCAGTGGCTGTGTCTTGAGGACACTGATAGTACATTTGTAAAATATGGTGTACTTAAGTATACTTAGCATCCCTCTTACCCCCACAGTGCCCTGTTTTATTTCAGTATGCTGTATTTGGCTATCTGCAAGAAACATAGATGATATCTGAAGAGATGATCCAATTTCAGCACCACGGACAGCAGCAAAGCTGAGCTTGTGCTACTGCAGTCTCTCTCCAATTTCCTTCTCTCTCTCTCTCTCTCTCTCTCTCTCTCTCTCTCTCTCTCTCTCTGTCTGTCTGTCTGTCTGTCTGACTTTGCATGTGCATGCCCATCTGTGTCCATTGGTGCATCAGTATTTCTATGTGACACCATCTCTCTATAACTCTCTCTCTCTTTCCCTGTCTGTCTGTCTGTCTGTCTGTCTGTCGTTCTTGTGGTGGCTAAAGGACTTACCCATTCCCTCACCTGAGCTGAATTCAGTCAGCACAGAGTTCTCCATTTACTGAAGCCTGGGGATTTGTCATTGGGGGAGACTGCCAGAACACGGCTCCTAATACCGTTGCTCAATGTCGCTGCATTCAGCCATTTGTTGGGCGCCACAGACACCAGGGCCTGGCTAGTCGAAAGACAGAGTGTCCTTGCTGTAGGAGTATCTGGTCAGCTCCCCCCAAAACGGTGATATATGTACTGAGCAAGGCTCCAGCAGCTGCTGCTAACAAAGTCCCTGTAGACAAGTCTCTGCTCTTGCAGCCATATTGGTTTTGGGTTAATAAGACCAGGCCCTACCTAAATGAATGGCGAGACATGAGTTTGTGCAGTTCAGCAGATGATTGGCTGTGCAGCAGAACAGGTGGGAGATTTGCAGACACTCGCCATATTGGTGTTAAGAAGTGTGTCCATGCGTTTCTATGGACAAATTCCTATGTAAGAAAGTCTCTGCAGACAGAGGAGGTGTTGCGTACACAAGTCCTAGCGACAGATATGACACTCTCCACTGGAGTTAGTCTTTCTGGATGATGAAAAAAAAGGTCGAAGAGATTTAAAAAATTCCTCACCCTAAAGCAAATGGAGAAAAACTCTCATTAGGATCTCGTGGGCTCTCGGGTTGCTCTACTGAACCTCAGCAGCATGACTACATAAAGCACAGTACAGTAGTTACAGCAAGGCACACATACTGCCCTGTGCTAATATTTCTCTGGGTGAGTGTGAGCAAAAGCATGGGCTATGGTTCATTCTTCATTCTTCTCAGACTAATAGCAATCAAAAGTTTTATAGTGACTAAAACTGTAGCAAAACCAAAGTGCAGTCTGGTGTATATGTGAATCGCTACTGTCATCTCAGGATCCTGACTGTGACTGTAGGGCTGCCTTGGCACTCAGAGGTTCCACCGTCTGGCCACCTCAGAGGCGCTTAAATAAGTTCTGAGCACAATCTTGAGTGACAGCCAGGGCGGTCTGATGGACAGGTACGTGCTGTGATGGGGGAGGGTTCGTGTTGTGTCACGTTGGAGACTCAGACAGCGTACAGACGGGGCCATGGAGCGGAAGTCGAAGAGCTTTGTCGCCGTGAATACCAGTCGAGCTGAATGGACACCATGAAATGGGACTCAGTGCCATGTCGTGCTGTAGTACGAGTCCCCAGGGTCCACCGCCAAGCAATTTAGTAGGTTTGAGAGATGGTTTTGGCACCCTGCTTGGACAAAATATTGCATGGGTAAATACTTTTCATGAGGGAGTAGTTTTAGGGAAAATGGTTTGTGGTTCATTCATTTATTCAACCATATGTGACATGAATACAAAGGCAACAAGAGAATAGAGAATCAGAGTATGAGGCTACAACAGTCTTATGACTGTCTGTAACTGATCTGGAAAAAAAAAAGTTCAGTTTTCATACAAAGACATTTTCATGCTCCCAAGTTTGCGGGGGCAGTATGGAGGTGGTTCCTTCCTGTTCCAGCATGACACTGCATGGATGAGTGAGTGTGATTTGGAGGAACTTTATTGGCCTGCACAGAGTCCTAACCTTAACCCAACAGAATACCTTTGGGATGTATTAAAGAGGAGGCTGTGAGCCAGGCCAAAATCAGTGCCTGCCCTCACAAATGCTTTTCTGGACAGCTGGTCAAAAATCCCCATAAACACAATCCTAAAGTTTATGAAAAGCCTTCCCAGAAGAGTTTAGGCTTTTATAGCCGCAAACGGTGGCCCAACTCCAAATTAAGCTCTATGAATTAAGAATGGTTTGTTATTAAAGTTTATATTTGTGTAAATGCAGCCGTCCCAATACTTTTGGCAATGTAGTGTATGTTACTGTTAGTGCATGCATTCCTGTGTGTGTGTGTGTGTGTGTGTGTGTATGCCCCTGTGTATTTGTGCCTGTGAGTATCCATGCCATTTTTGTTCATCTCCATGCGCATATACATCCTCGCTAATCCTGCAACGTGAGATGGCAGAGTTTGGAACATGTCATTATGGGATAGATCAAGGGGTTTGTCTCTGGCTCATGCCTGCGAATAGTTTTGGGAGAGTGTGCTTTTCTGTAAATTCAAGAGGGGGGTGGGGTATGCGCAAAGTATGTGTTCTCATTACTTGGAGACTGTTTTACCCATTTAAGTGCCATTATACTCTGCAGAAGTTGGTGCAGGAAGTTATTGAAGATTTTTTTTTTTAGAAATAATTAAAGCTCAACTGTGTCTGGGACCTGGTGAGATTGTATCTGGAGGATGTTTTGGTAATGTTTTATCTCACATAGCAGCGCAACTGGAACTGTATACTTTCAGGAGCCAACATTATACACAGAAACACTGACTGTTTTTTTAGTCCAGTTTGTTTGACTGTGACCCATTGTGAGATTAAATCCATCATGAATTTGTGAAATGGGAAGAAGGCTCACTCATTAGGTTCTTTATTGCACACCTGAAGGAATTTACTTTCCTGTTCACCCTCTCCCTCTACAATCTCTGCAAACCTCTAACCACTAACCCCTAGTCTGATCTACCTGGTACAGTACATCTAAAATGTGGGTTAGTTTAACACTGACATGTTTCATGCAGCAAAAAATAATGCTGTCATTGGACGTACAAGAACAAAGCATGCAAAACATATCTTTGCATAGCTTTGCATCAACAATGCTAACCAAATTTATTCCTAATTGGGGGATTATGTGTGACCTGAGACTCATGCTCTGATCTGTAGAGAGAGGCGGAGAGAGACAGAGAGAGAGATCAGTGCTTAGTTAAAATTCTTTTAATCATAACCATGTATTTCTTCGCAAAATATGTAAATCAATGTCAAGTAATCGGCCTTCATCCCCTCTGAGGGTTTTAGCACCAAAACATAATGTAAGCTCTTCTCAGTCCAGTAAATTGTGTATAATTATCTTATTTTGCATTCAAAATAATTATTATTACATGACAATATGTGGTCTTTTTCTCTTTTTAAAATTGGGATGACGATCCATGCATTGCATAGTCCATCTGACTAGTTAGCCAGATTAGTAATAAGTACCATTCTAAGCAAAACATATTGAGATCACAATACAATAATGTCTTAAAGAATAAGGTATTATTAGTGATTGGTGAAGAAATGGCTAGTATGCTACTAATGTAATATGCAGCGTTACCTGATTTATGTTTTACTTTTGTCTCTGTGCTGCTCCAGTGCACTTCCCTGTACTCACACCTGCAGCAAACTTCCGTTGTCACACACACACACACACACACACACACAGTGCCGTAGCTCCGCACAAGCACAGTACGCACAGTGCGTAGGGCACCAAGTGCTTGAGGGGGGGGGGGGGGGGCACACCACCAAAAAACCAGGCTTGTGAAAAAATCATCACAATAAGCTACGTACGATATATATATGAAATATATGTAGAACATGTTCACATTTATAAGTAATACAAAAGCAACATAGGCCAATTTGCTCCAGAAAAGGTGAATCTCCTTTGCGGCCCTGTCTCCATTCTCCTCCTGGTGGTCTGTTCGATTATGGCTCAGTATTAATTTTGGCAGAAACCTGTTTAGACATAGCCTGGGTGTGCCCATACTGCCTGTGACGCTGCATTTACATTTCGCGAGCAAGTCAGTCTGGCCAAGCTGCCTATCTAAACCATTTCTGCTCAGTCCTCAGATAGGGGGCCAATGAAAATCGAGCATTTCAAAAGGCAATGACGCGGTAGTTCAGCGACCGGAAATCTATCTCAGTCACTGTGTACATGGCGAACGTGGAGCAAACGCAAGATTTCAATGCATCTGTAGCTGCTGTTTAGGATGAATTCAAAGGGAAGTTCTATATGAAAATAGAGCAAAGGGCAGCCCTTGAAGCATTTGTTGCGGGAAAGGGCGTTTTTGCAATGCTACCGACCGGCTTCAGTAAAAGTTTAATTTATCAGTTAGCCCCGGTTGTAGCCAAGTCCATTGGGCTTTGCGAGGACGCTGTTGTTGTGGACATTTCGCCTTTGATCGCACTGATTCGTTTTTGGGTCATTCCATGCCAAACCACTCAATTTTTTTCCGCCCCCCCCCTCCGATTTTGATGACATTTGGCATGCTCATGGGCATCCTTGAGAAATGACAACATACCAAATTTCAGCTCATTTGGACCATTTTTCAAGAATCTAGAGAGTTTTGAAAATGTCACCGTTTTTGCATCGATTAGTGACCATGCAACAGAAAAGTGGCTACATTTCGCAAACCCATCACTCGATTTTCATGAATTTGGTATCATTACAAAGGGGAGACATTCCCCTTTCAAATGATATATAACACAATGACCTTTCAAGGTCATTGCATTTTCAAGGTCATTTGATGTGCGCTTGACCTTTGACCTAATTTTTCAGGCAATGAGTATCGATCAATTTTGACGAAATTTTATTATCTGTTAGGCACAGAAGTATCAATTATTCCTGCAAAGTTTCAGTTTGGAGAATCAAATGATTTGGGAGATATTCAAGGAAGACTTTTTGATATACAGGGTGTTCCAGAAATAAATGCTGGCAAATAGACAAAGTCGAGTAGTAACATTTATATTTACGTTTAGGCTACACAAATTTGCTGGAAACAGTGCTATGGTAGATATTCAAGGAAGTCTGATTGATATACAGGGTGTTCCAGAAATAAATACAGGCAAAAATGCAATATCAAGTACCATTTCACACTCGCATACAAATTTATGGTAAATGGTGTCATAATGACCTTAAATACCTTGAACCTGCAGCTAAATGGCAAGGTTACTTGATTAGAGATGCTCAAGCCATACTAGATTCTGCACAAAGTTGTCTAGCAGCCAAGTACTATAGAATACCACAGGTCTTAATCTCTGTTATAGTCACTTTCCCCAAACTGGTCAACATTGCCACAAATGGCTGGATGCAAAAAAAATGTCTGAAAGGCTGAAAGGAAATGAATGAATCTTTCCCCATGGAATTTTACCAATAGAAATCATGTCAGTACTTGGTTGTGCTGCTGGATCATGCTCTTGATAAAAAAAGACAATTAAAATATTATCATGATAAAACACCAAGTGTATATGTGACCCATCACACCAAAACAGGTATTAAGTGGCATGTGGTGGTTCTGAGATATGGCCCAATATAGTTGCAGAGGTCATGCTGGGCCAATTTTGTGTTTTACACATTTTTGTTTAATTAGGCTTGTGGACTGTCACCTTCTGACCATAAAAGCAACAAACTACAAATTGCTACTTTCTCAGCAGTTTCTGTAACGTCATATCAGATACATCAGAATTTGCAATTTTCTTCTTTTCAGACTGTGAATTAGTACTGTACTGAGTAGTAAGTACTGTCAGGATTTCTGTTGGTGAACTTCCATGAAGAAAGATTCATTCATTTCCATTAAACAGCCTTTCAGACATGTTTTGCATCCAGCCATTTGTGGCAATGTTGACCAGTTTGGGGAAAGTGACTATAACTGAGATTAAGACCTGTGGTATTCTACATATAGTACTTGGCTGCTAGACAACTTGGTGCAGAATCTAGTATGGCTTGAGCATCTCTAATCAAGTAACTTTGCCATTTAGGTGCAGGTTCAAGGTATTTAAGATCTTTATGGCACCGTTTACCATAAATTTGTATGCGAGTGTAAAATGGTACTTGATATTGCATTTTTGCCTGTATTTATTTCTGGAACAGACTTCCTTGAATATCTTCCATAGCACTGTTTACAGCAAATGTGTGTAGCCTAAATGTAAATATAAATGTTACTACTTGATATTGCTTATTTGCCAGCATTTATTTCTGGAACACCCTGTATATCAAAAAGTCTTCCTTGAATATCTCCCAAACCATTTGATTCTCCAAACTGAAACTTTGCAGGCATAATTGATACTTCTTTGCCTAACAGATAATAAAATTTCATCAAAATTAATCGATACTCATTGTCTGAAAAATTAGGTCAAAGGTCAAGTGCACATCAAATGACCTTGAAAATGCAACGACCTTGAAAGGCCATCGTGTTATATATCATTTGAAAGGGGAATGTCTCCCCTTTGTAATGATACCAAATTTATGAAAATCGAGTGATGGGTTTGCAAAATGTAGCCACTTTTCTGTTGCATGGTCATTAATCGATGCAAAAACGGTGAAATTTTCAAAACTCTCTAGATTCGTGAAAAATTGTCCGAATGAGCTGAAATTTGGTATGTTGTCATTTCTCAAGGATACCCATGAGTATGCCAACTTTCATCAAAATCGGAGGGGGGGCGGAAAAAAATTGAGTGGTTTGGCATGGAATGACCCTTTTCGAATATCAATATTAAATGGCCAACACCAGCCACTCTCATGTTCACCTCACATGTCCGACAAAAATCATTTAACGCCATTTCTATATGACTACAGGCTACTACTACTTTTTGTTTGGATCAAGCAGTTTCTTCTGCTGGGGTATACGTCAGAGGGCAGAGGGGTGTGAATGATTGAAGCTTCGTCCAGTAGCAAACAGAGGCATTTGAAAGAGGCGGGTTAAGCCCGCCTTCTGAGAAATGGGTTTACAACACAGCTTGGCCAGACCAATGCTCGCAGAGCATTGACAAGTCGCGATAGCCAGGCTAGTTTAGATATGGCCTCGAAAAGGCATCAATAGTCGGGAGCAGAAAAAAGAAGAGAAAGCGAGATGAAGCTCAGGTAGGACAGTGTTTAAAATAAGTAATAATAATAAAAGTTGATTTTGTAGCCCTTGCCAGGCAATAAACTTACCATCAACAAACTTTGTAACGTTTGCTCCTAGGCTACTAGCCATGTTTAGACTGTGTTTATAACAAGTGAATCAGTTAACACAGTTAACAGCTCAGACTGTTAACAAATGATTAAGTTTACAAAGAACACAAAGTACTTGTGCAAATGATTGATGCTATCTAGCTAGTTTACGTTGTGGATATGAACATAAATTATGGAATATTGAAAGCAATTCATCATGGTCACGTGACTGTTTTCAGTTAACGTTCGGGTAAGACTAGCACTTCCATTGCCGAGGTTGCTAGCTAGCTATGCTATTTTTGATTAAGCTTAATTTTCTAGTGTTCATTTTGTCACCCTGTTTTAAATGTAGTCTTCGTCTTCATCTCGTGACGAATGCTCTATTAGTTTTTGTTATTAGGCCTATTATAGTCATTCACAAACTATATTTGTTAGTCAAGTTCATTGTAAACAAAGATTCTGCCTTATAGAAACTTTGAATGTAACTGTTTGGTAACATTTTCAAGGCATGACCGGTTATGGTCAAAATTAAGGTAGATTTTATCTTTATTTCGCATGATACTGCATTTCAGGATATCTATAAAGACGCATTTTTATTCAAGTAAATGGTTCTCGTCTATTGACTGTATATATACAGGCTATGTTCTCGTCGATTTTCAGGCTTATAGGCCAAGGGCGACATCTGTTGGTATAACTGTAATATGAAAAGAATCAATCTTACAGTTACGTAGATTTTCCCCATACTGTATGCCATCTCTATAAATTTAAAATAGAGTTTTGAATTTTTAAATGTACCAGTGATTTACACGTAGGCCTACATAAACCTCATTTATATGTGCAATTTTTTTGTACTGTGGTTAAAAACTGTATTTCAGTAGAATCCCTGAATATTTTGTCTTTTAATTCTGAATGCAGGGTCAATGCTTAAATATGTGCAAGGAGGACCTCAAGGTTAGGAGGAGGAGGATGAACCATCCACCAGCAGTTCAACCAATTTAGATCAACCATCCACCAGCAGTTCAAGCCCTGGACATCAACCATCAACCAGTGTAGACTCTGCAACAGTTCCCAGCCTTGACCAGCAACAACCATCAACGTACAGTTCAGGTACACATGCAACACCACACACAACCACCGCGACAGTGACGAGTCCTGTCACTGAGAGGCCATCAGCAAGGGACACTGTGGAGACATGTGTGCCCCCTCCATATGATCCTGCTCTATGGTCAGCTCACATTCTAGATGCTGATCGTGTGGAAATTGTGCAGAGAGGTCCTTTTAAAGTCAGCTCTGATTTTAGTTCAATGTTCAGTTTGCAGTCATTGCACAAGTCTTTGTTTAATAATGTTGGTGGTATTTATTTATTTATTAACATTTTAAAATAATTTATTATTTTAACTTTAATGTTTGGTGTGTTTGTTTCAAAAAGAAAGTGAATGGCACTGATAAATTCTGAAGTATAGTTTTTGGGGGGGGGGGGGCACCACAAAGCATTTGTGCTTAGGGCACCCAAATAGCTAGCAACAGCCCTGCACACACACACACACACACACACGCACATGCACACACGCACACATGCACACTCACACACACTATGCTGCTCCAGTGCACTTCCCTGTACTCACACCTGCAGCAAACTTCCGTTGTCACACACACACACACACACATGCACATGCACACACGCACACACTCACACGCACACGCACACACTGCTGCTCCAGTGCACTTTACACCTGCAGCAACTTCTCACACCTGCAGCAAGCTTCTGTTGTCACACACACACACATACATACACACACACACACGCACACGCACATGCACACACACGCACACGCACATGCACACACACACACACATGCACACTCGCACATGCGCACATGCACACACACACACACACACACACATGCACACACGCACACATGCACAAGCACACACACTGTGCTGCTCCAGTGCACTTCTGTGTACTCAAAACTGCAGCAAACCTTCATTGTCACATACACGCACGCACATACACACACACGCACACGCGCACACACACACTGTGCTGCTCCAGTGCACTTTCGTGTACTCACACCTGCAGCAAGCCTCTGGAAAGCTTCTCCTTGTTGTTGTTCCTTATCTTTGCTTCATCCTACCGGCGTGTGTCACATATCCAGTTCTGACAGCGGAAAGCTGCAGTAAAGCTCCCCCCTCCTCTGCTGTCTTTAAGGGAGATCTCGCTCCCCTCATTAGGGCTTTGGCTTGGGCGTTTTACCCCCGACTGAGGTGACAAGGCTTAGTAAGAGTTTTACATCGGCCTGCATCGATCCGCAGATTATCTCACTCCAGGGTCACACCACCACCTCTCCCCCTGCCCCAGGGTCGTCTTTGAGGCAAAAACACACACACACACCCACGCATGCACACACACACACACACACATCAACGCACACACACACACACACACACATACAAACACACACACGCACAAACACACACACACACATAAACACACACACACACACAAACACACACACACACACAAACACACACACATAAACACACACACACAGAACAATGTGGGAAAGAGGCTGGCTATATCCCACGATTCCCAGCGCTTTCACGGAGAGTGGAGATCAAGTCAGCGAGGGAGTGAGCCTGACAACTGACTCCGCTTGTCTCTTAACCCTTAACGGGGATTCCTGCTGTGGGAAGATGTGGATAAACTGCGCATACAAAGTGCTGCTGACGAAGTCCTTTGAGCCGCCAAGGAAGCCTTTAAACCGGGGTCTGAGTGCCGCTCCACTTCATGCAAACTGGCAGCCGCCTGTGTATCCTCCTGCATCGGCCCACGGTTGTCTGGAAGTCTGTGAAAGGAGGTTATAGGTCGGGCCTTGTTGTCTGCACACTGCACATCCTGCATGAAACTAAATGACTATGGCATCAGCTTGTTCATTTGTTCACCCCCCCTCCAACCTCCACCCCCAACCTCCAACCCCCCCATGCCCCCACCCCCACCCCACCCCACCCTGCCGCAAGCCCCAGTGTTTAAAGACTCTGTTGCAGCTCTCCATTTGCCTTTGCGTCAGCAGCCTACAGATACTTCTCAACACTTACACAGCATTACTTATTCATTCGCAGACCGACTGATCAATAAGTACGGGATAGCTTCTCGTGTCTCATTAGTAAAAACTTGGGGAATAACAGTTTCCATGGGACTTTGGTTCAGCCCGGCTCCAAATGCCTTGTCAAACACTTCATTAGGATCTGACATGCTTTCCCAAACTCCGCTCTCTGAGTGGGATAAAGGCGGTTAAAGGCGGTGAAGGCGGTGGAGAGGAGTGGGGAGGGGGGTTAGTATGTGGTGTGGGGGGAGAGGGGTGGGGAGAGAGGTTGGTGTGGGGGTGGAGAGGGGTGGGGAGAGGGGTTGGTGTGGGGGTGGAGAGGGGTGGAGAGAGGGTTGGTTTGGGGGTGGAGAGGGGTGGGCAGAGAGGGGTTGGTGTGGGGGGGGGTGGTGGGGCTGCTGGTGTGGGGGTGTTGGGGGTGGAGAAGTGTGGGGAGAGGAAGTGGTGTGAGGGTGGAGAGGGGTGGGGAGAGGAAGTGGTGTGAGGGTGGAGAGGGGTGGGGAGGTGGGGGGAGGTGGTGTGGGGGTGGTGTGGGGGAGGGAGTGCAGAACAAAGAAGCACGTGCCCCTGATCTGAGGGAAGGTCAGGCAGTTTGAAGTGGCAGACATCGCCAAACAGTCCTTTGAGAGCAGCCTCGGAGCCTTCAGACATTTTTTTCTTTTCTTTTTTTTTTGGTGAGCTGCGAACTTTGGGTGCGAGGCTGGCATGATGCAAAGGTGACTCAACGGCGGCTAAGAGTGCTTTAGCCCTGGCCTGGGTTTCGATCGCAGTGATTAGCCGATGGGAAACGGCTCTGGGGCGGGGGAGGCGTGCTTAAATCCAGGTGAAATCCCATCTGCGATTCCCTCATTCCGTCATTCAAATAGGCAAGAGATGCCGGGTGAAGGTTGCTTTGATGCCCCGCGTTTGACAGAGCTCTGAATCTAGACAAGGAGAGAAATCAAGCTGTGGCTGCAGTGCCAAGTTACAATCCGGTTACAAGGTTTGGATTCTCTACCTCATGTTCCCCTTCATTAGGCCAGATTAGAGTTCATTTGCATCCGCTGAATAGAAACTGTGTAAATTGCACACATTTTTACATAGTTAGCCTGGAGGTATGGCTTGCTATTCTCTCATTATGCATTAATGGGAGTTTCACACTCTTTATTCTGCATGTGTGAAGTAAGACTTTAGTTTTGATGTGGCTCACACTCTACCCTAAAGACTCTCTACCCTGCTGTGAAATTCTGCTCTAAAGCACTTCTGTCTTTGGGCCAACTTATTCTTCTCTGCTGAATGTATGCCGTAGGTACAGAGTAGTACGTTACACTAAAGCCTAACGTGCACCTCTCCATTAATGAGGCCACATGTTGGGTGAGCAGCTAAAAACACTGGGGTCACACTTGCTTACTGTGGTTACACTTACTCAGTGTTTTAGGGTGTGCTGAAAAGCCTTTGATGAGTCTCATCATGTTACTCATCATGTTACTGTAAAACCGCTGTGAGTGGTTACAAATGCAAGCTGACATGCTAGTGTTCGACAGTTGGTTGCCACATGCCTGGAAAATCACCTCAGACACATTTATATAATGAATTTAATAATCGTGCCATCAGATTCTCTATTTCCTCTGTAAGGTGCATAAATTTAAGTTAAAAAATATACACAAGTGTATCAAATTCCGATACACACTGCCATTTCAGGAGTACAGAGTGCCACTTTTTTACAACTAACACCAATGCACAAGTGTAACACCAATGCACAAGTGTAAATTGATGCTCACAAGACCATACACCACATTTGTAAGCTACAGCGTAGGCAACGCCACATAGACTGTGGCAATACAGGCTATAGTCAGCATTTACCGTAAGGGAACACATATGTTGCAACGCATATAGAGTTAATTTGCAGAGGTGGGTGACTGAGGAGGACAGGAAGGGCAGCAAAAAGAGGGAATGAGTGTGTGTGTGTGTGTGTGTGTGTGTGTGTGTGTGTGTGTGTGTGTGTAAAAGGAAGAAAGAGAGGGGTATCAGTGCCGGACTGTATGTAATGACAGTAGAACTTCAATCATTCATACTCACCACGTTCTCTGATTCCCACTTGAGCGGTCAGCCCTCCCCTAAGAGTCCTCTCCGCCGCGCCCTCAAATCCAATAAAGAGAGGAATCAGCCCTTTAACCTCGCCAGGCCTCATCCATCTGTCTCCCGCGCCCTCTCTTCCTCCCCTCTTCCCCACCCAGCCTCTCGCATTCTGTTAGAAGACAGAGAGAAAGAGAGAGAGAGAGTGGGGAAGAGGGGAGAGGGGGGGAGAGAGGGAGGAAGAGAGAGAAAAAGAAAGAAAGACAGCAAAAAACGTTAGATTATGAGAGAAAAAAAGGCATAAAGAGGGGGAGAGAGAAAAATGGAGAGCAAGAGAGGAAGAGAGAGAAATAAACAAAACAAGAGAGTAGAAGAGAAAGAGAGAGTTAACGAGAGGGAAGAAAGAGACAGCAGAAGAGAGAAAGCAAAAAAGAAAGAGAAAGAGAGGGAGAGAGAGAGAGAAAGAGAGGGAGGGTGCTTGCCATCTCCATGTCCCTGCTTGGGATGAGCTGCTCTAAGCTCAGCTCCTCCACTTATCCCCTCTCCCCCCAGCGCCTGTCTCCTGGGCCCTGTCCCAGCGGCTGTATTCCTCTGCGGCCCGTCAAAGCAGCGCTGAGCCCCAGGCTCCCAGCAGCGAGTGCAGCCTGGCGCCATCCCTGCGGCGCGGTCTACGTGTTTGGGAATATTTTTCAGCGGTTTCGTTTTGGTCTGTGCGTGTGTTTGTGTGTGTGTGCGAGCAGCATCTCTGTAACAAAATCTGTGCTGTCGGGAAAACATTTCGAGTTGTTTTGTTTTTGGTGCATGGCTCAGGGCTTGTAATAAAATCTATGTATCCAGAAATATTTTGATTTCCTTATTGGTTTGCTCTGTGGAGCAGTCTGTCTGATAAAAGCTAGCTATGTGGACAGAAATTGATGTATTTGATCGTAACATGTTGTGAAAGACATTATCAGGATTTTGAACGTATATATATATACGTTTTACAACATTTATATATATATATATATATCTACAATGGAGCATGAAGCAGGCCTTTCAGAATCAAGGTTAAAGTGTCAGTGTTTGCTTATATATACTGTATATATATATATATATATGATTGATTTTGAAAGGCCTGCTTCATGCTCCTTTGCAGAGTTGAGAATAAGATTAAGATTAAAATTTGCCTTTGTGGTCTCTAGGGTAGTGAAATTTGTCTTGGGCTTTCGAGGAGCCAGGGTTGTGGACACACAACAAGCATAATGCCCAAACACAATCACACTTACGCAGACCTTAAGCTAAGCTGAGGTAGTGCCTGTAGCACTGAAGAAAATGCATCCTCATTCAACGGAAACAGAGGCAGGGAACCAGCCTGGTGTCATCGCTGTAAACATTGGCCATGACACGGAGGTGCCGTTAGTCATATGTCTCCGGCTCGCTGTGTCACTGACAACTCACCACTCCACGATCCAAATCCATAACCACACCTGGGTTTTATTGGACATAAGGAGACCGGTGTCCAGCATCGATTCTGCTCATGTACTCCACTGTAGATCGGATCACTATTCAGCCATAGATCAGTGACCTTCAGCGTCTGGGCACCATGTAGCATAATCGCAGATGGATGGCTTTTTGCCGAAGGCAGTGGACGGAGAGAAACATGGAACTAGGGGGGCGAAGGAGGAATGAAAACCTGCTGTGCACAGCATGCAGGACACAAGGCAGAACAGACCATCTCACCACCCATCTCCTAAGTGCTTCTCAGGATCAGGTTTTAGCTTTCATTTGCGACATAAAATCACAGCGGCTGAAAGGATTCCATAACAGCCGCATTAGTCTTTTTTCCCCCTAAAAAATGACATTATATGTAGTGTTAAATTACATTATAAAACCAGTTATTTGAGTGAGTGTGACACAGACTCCAGGATCATGAATACTGTGGGTAGTAAATCAGATCGGTGAATCAGAACCCTGTAAATATCTTCACTGGTTCTGTGTATACACGGCTGTTTGGCCTGATGTTCTGAGGCGTGTGAGAGAAAAGGAATTACCATTCTGCGCCCCCACTGCTTCATGCTGGTGTGAAAGCCATATTTCCCCTCATCAGCGTGCCGTCACTCATCCGTGCAGTAGCCTAGGCGCTAATATTCCTGCAGGAAGCGTGAGGCAGGTGTGCTCATCTGGAACACTAACAACATCACACCTCGCTGACCTCTGCACGACCTTGCCTCCACTAGAAACAGCAGCAGGCGTTCCCCTACAGTAGAGAGTATGGAAACACATTCGATTTCAGCAGAGACCGCTGGGTGTGTCAACGCAAATGGTACATATGTTTCAAAGTGACAATGAAAGACAGGTTTACAAAAACAAACCAGCATAGCCACGATAGACTACGTGATAAATCGTAATTACAGAATGTAATGATAGTAGTTACTTTCTCCAAAGCAATTTTCACCTCAGAGACAGCGCAGGTTCTGCTGATACACTGAAAGCGAGTGCAGTCAAAAGACCAAGAATCCACCAGTCACGTGTGAAATTCAGCTGTGCACGCTCTGTGTAGCTGTTGCACAAGACGTGATGCATGATACACAAATGAAACTTTCCTGAAAATATATTTTACAAATCAGTATATAACTATTGTATAAGTATAACGTATATAATGACGTTATTCTAGACTTTATGTATTATATTATAATTATATTATATTATATTATATTATATTACATAAAGTAAATAATTCTTAAAGTATGTAGTTATGATATCTATCATATTAATGTATAGTTATTATAGTATATGCATATATAAAAATATACACACATACAGTAACTATACACTGTTTATGTGTTTGTGTGTGTGTGTTTGTGTATTTATGTATGTACGTAAAAGACGTCACAGAGATGAGTGTAAAGTGGCTGCTACTGACTTTTGACTTGGAAGAAAAGGGTGACAAAAAGCAGCCCTCCCTGCCAAAGGCTTAGAGCACACACAGCTTTGGACAGGCGCCGTTGGCAGGGCAGGGCCCCTCCCTCCACGCCTCGTGTGCTGTGTGTGTGTGTGTGTGTGTGTGTGTGTCTGTGTGTGTCTGTGTGTGTATGTGTGTGTGTGTGTGTGTGTGCCGTATGTGTGTGTGTGTGTGTGTGTGTGTGTGTGTGTGTGTGTGTGTGTGTGTGCCGTGTGTGTGTGTGTGTGTGCCGTGTGTGTGTGTCTGGAGGTTGTGGCACAGTGAGGTGCTAATGTGATTGCGCGGCCCTTTGATTAGTGCTGCTGCTGACGCGCCGCCTTTGATGGTGTCAAGGCAGCCCTGGCGGAGAGATTACTCCGAAATCACCAGCGAGCCATGCCGGCGGACGAGGGATTTGGAGCGGCACGGAGAGCAGGCAGCTAATTGGCGGCGCAGAAGGACTGGGGAAGGCTGCTGGAGCCCTCGGAGTGGCAGCCTGTTAGCACGTGGCTCTGGCTCCAGCTTGACCTCCCTGTGTACCTTTTCTTCTTCTTTCTTTCTGTCTTTTTTGTTTCCGCTTTTTTGGCTTCTGTCACCCTTCATCTGTTTTGGAAATGTTTAGCGAACTGGCTGATTGCTTGTGGACTTACCTCAAGAAAGCCAGTTATAAAACAATGCAAGAGGAAAGGCACAGTGTATCTCTCGGCAGAGTATGTTGTGATGGCATAATGACACCAAAGTCTGTTGCTGTGGGCTTTTTCATAGTTAGCGCTTTCAGCTTGTGCTATTTTTGCTGCCATCTGAAGTCCCTAACTCAGGAGCTAGCACCATGGCTAGCATTCAACTTGGCCTGTAAGCACAGTCCCTACGCTCACCAATCACACAGTCGTTCTTTTTCCATCCCTATCCCTGCTTACTCTGTCTTATCTCCTTCCAGTGCTGATGTTTGCCAGCCTTGAGCTGAAAATCCTTTCCATCGGGCCAAGAATTCACAGGAGTACTATTTTGTTAGCAACAATGCTACGTGTCACTGGCATCAAACCAATTGTTCTTATTAAGGGTTCTGGGATAATGGCACACAACTTTTAATTGAGTGAGATGTGTTTAGTCAGTTTGTACACAGAAGTGCTGCCCATCACTATTGTCAGAGTGGCTGCCCAGTGTAGGATCAGACCCCAGCCCGCCGTGCCAGTTGGCTCTCTCCTGGCAGCCACACCAAAGACTGGCGCCAGGCTGTTAGCCGAGACTGGCAGTTGATTGATGTGTGGCTTTATTATGGCTGGTTGCTGGTCCGGACTTGTCAGATATGCTGGTGCTACCATGGCCCAAGAACCACTCGACTCCAGCAAAACCCCCCGAAACTGTCCCTTCGTCCGTAATAACATTACACCCCAAAAAACATAAGGAAAATATTTAGAGGTATTTTACTATGCTTATGGTTTGTCTGAAATGTCTAAGTACTATATATGAAAGTAAACCACATACAAGATCATTAGCAAATTTGTGTAATATGAAGTTTTAACTCCCAACTTTCATACGCCTCCAACACCAAATAAATAAATGTATCTATAATCCAACCCAGATTATTTTATGTACTCCAGATGTTTAACCTGGGCGAGCATTGCATTAGCTGTTGTGTTGGCATCTGTCATTATGTAGATTCTGTAGTGTTTGTTGCCTTATGCTACACTGCTTCTGTTGTTTGTGTGCTTTATAATTAGCATTGGTTCTGGTTAAGCATTTGTTATCCTTGCCTTTGCCCTAGCCCTGGTGATTATCCCCAGCCTCAACAGAAACACTATAATTAACTTGCTACACACTTGAGGACTCAAATTACCAATTGTGTTGCAGTTTGGTGTGCCAGCAACCTGACAACCTGATTTGTTATCACTTTTAAAATCGATAGCACATATCACAGTAAACAAAGCGCTACGCTGCCTGTAATTAGCAGCAAAACGACCGCTCTGTGTTGCTGTGTGTGTGTTTGTGTGTGTGGGTATGTGCATACATGTGTGTATGTGTGTGCGTGTGTGGTCTGACCGAGGCCTGACTGTGAATAGTCCACAGACAAAGTGCCTGTGTGTGTGTGTATGCCTGGGTGTGTGTGCATGTGTATATGTGTGCGTGTTTGTGTTTGTAATTGTGTGTGTGTGTGTGTGTGTGTGTGTGTGTGTGGAATCTGAGGCCTGACCGTGGACAGTCCAGAGACAGGACAAAGTGGCTGTCTTTAAACGTGTGGAGTGTGACACGGCTGTCACTGCCGGGGTGCCTATCTGTAAGAGTGCTGTCACACAGCTTGAGGATTTTATGGCCAGTAGATTGGTGATAATGAGCCTTAAATAAATGTCACTGGTCACACATTTTACAGCCCCCCCCCCCCCCCCCCCCCCCCAACTCATCCCCCATTCCAGTGACTCCACTTCCTGCTACCCACAAGCGCACACTCACACATGCAAAAATACTGTACCTACACACACACACACAAACACACACACATATATATAACAACACATTTATGCACACAAACACACACACACAGAGCACAGTGATGGGCACACAGTGGAGCGCTTATGTCTATGGTATCAGCCGTATCAGTCCTGCGGGAACAGATAGAGGGGGAAGAATGTGACCTTGAATGGGTCATTAATTAGATTAACTGAAACAAAGTCCCATCCTGCAGCCATCTCCTCTCTCCTCCTCCTCTCTCCTCTCTCCTCCTCTGCAGCCAGCTCTCCTCTCCTGGGGAAGGCATGCATGGTGTGAGGGGGCATGTAATATCTGCAGATCCATCGGGCCTTGGGGCCAGGCCTTTGGCATCACGTTTCTTTAATGCAGACCAACACTGATAAACTGTGCTAATGTCATACGACAGATAGTCTGAGCGGTCACAGCTCTTCCAGGGCCTTCCGATGCCTCGCGCACACACGAGCTGCTTTTCCTGATGGGGTAGAGATGGCACTTACACATAATGTTCTAACACACAAGCGCGCTTCCATGCAAACATGGCATGCACACCCTTATGCACCCATACATACACATGAGTGCGCATACACACACACACACACACACACACACACACACACACAAACACACATTTGTGTGCATGCACATGTATGTAAGAGTGTGTGTGTGTGTGTGAGAAAGAGAGAGAGAATGAGAGGGAGAGAGAGAGTGAGAGAGAGCAAAAAGGGGGAGAGAGAGAGCAAAAGAAAGAGAGAGAGAGAGAATGAGAGGGAGAAAGAGAGAGAGAGAGCGAGAGAGAGCAAAAAGGGAGAGAGAGAGAGAGAGAGAGGGAATCTGTCTTATGTTGTTATGTCATTACTCAATGATTCCACCCTTTGAATGACCCACTTGGAGAACCTATGTATTTTATCTTCCAAACATATCTTTTTTCTTCTCCACAGAGGGAGTGGCCCACGGTAGTGGCATGGTATATGACATACATATAAACCACCCTGTCATATCACTCAGCTCCTGTGCACCATGCTGTCAATCAATCTTACTCAAGAAAAAAAAAATACATAAATAAAAAAATAACCCCCCCCCCCCCCAGAAACCCATTTTCTGGAGTAAAAATGGGAAGGAAGCTGTTTCGAGAATGTACCCTTGGCTCCTTGGTTTTCTTCCAAAAAAGTTAAATACAACTAAAAATGGGGCACAGTTGTACTCATCTTCCACAAAAAAAACAACAGAAAAACCAAAACCGTTACGTCTGACTAATTTGGCACGCCTTTAGCTCATTCTCACATTTCGCACTTTAAGGTTTTGTAAAGGATTTTTCTAGACTGCTTCCAAAAGCAAAACCAAACTGAACTAAAAACAGCAAAAGTCAACAGATGACTGATTCAAACTAGCCCTTGGGGCTAAAAAAAAAAATTGTCTTATATACAGACATTCTGATACTTGGATAGTTTTCCACCGTAATTGTGATCATTAAATCAGAAAAACAGTCTGCTCCTGCGTGCTCGAATGCTTCCTGTGTCTTATTTTTCCACAGGCAGGAGTGAAGTGGCTGTCATTTCTGCACTGTTTTTCCACGGTAAAGCAGGAGTGTGCAGCAGAGACACACACAGCGCCTGCAGAGCTCCTAGTTACTCAGGCATGGTGATGATTGACATCTGTCCTCCCCTATCATCTCCAATCATTGCGAGCCTCCTGAAGTGTTTCCCAACCAACAGTCTCCCTGGAGACACGGGATGTGAAGAACTGCTTCCTCCCTTGAAGGCAATTAAACAGTTGTGCTTGATTTCTCGTGTCACTCTCCAATCTGTGGACCCAGATGTTGGCTTGTGCTCCTAACGGCGTCGTGTTTGGCGAATAAATATTTACAGTTTCCAAATGGAGGAAGGACTCCAGGGAAAGTAGAGGATGGAGAAGAGGAGAGGCCACCACAGGCCCCAACCCACCTCAGCCCAACCCCAGGCCTCACCCGAGGCTCTTTCTCTCACTCTCTCTCTCTTTCTCTCTCTCCCTCTCCTCCTCTCACCCCCTCTCTCTTTCTCTCACTCTCTCTGTCTTTCTCTCCCTCTCTCTCTACTTCTCTTTCTCTCACACCATCTCTCTCCCTGTCTTTCTCTCACCCTCTTTCTCTCTCTCCCTCTCTTTCTCTCTCTCCCTCCCTACCTCTCTCCCTCTCTCCCTCTCTTTCTCTACCTCTCTACCCTCTTCCTCCCTAGAGATCCTACTCTAACCTGGTCGAGTGCAGAACAAAGGCGCTTTCTTTCCTCCAGCGCAGTGTGATGAGGACAGGCTGGGAGTGCATTGTCTGCAGCTGCGTGCACTTGTTCCCCTGACCTGGATTCTGTTTTGACTCCGCCACAACAGAACAACCTGTCAGAACTCATCCCGTAAGTCTGCTTGGCAGGTTGTCATGGTAATACGGCGACTGCTGAGCAGCAAAGGAGGTGGCAGGTTGGCACAAACAGCCCCCAGGTGTGCCCTTGTGTGGTGCTGGGCATTTTCGTCTTATAAAGGCTCCGTGGAGTACTGTATAGACAAAACACTTCACTGTACGTGGCCTGGTTTGACAACAATCGTTTACCGCTGTTGAAACTTTGTGCTGACTCGATGTGCCTGTCGACTCCAGGAGAAGGAAATGTCGCTTATTTCTTGTTTTTCTGCGTATCTGGGGTCCATCGGGGTGTGAGGGTGGTTTGTGTGTGTGGTGCTGCAGCTGTGGCCCCTGTCTGGCTGGCTCGCTGGATGTGGCTGGCGTGCTTCTCCTGCTAAACTGGATACATTTCGGTCTTTTACACCTCATTAGGCCTTTCCACAGCGCACGATTGTTAACCCGCTCACACGACCAGCCCCCCTTTTTCCTTCATACCGCCATGCTACCCCTCCTTCAGTGCTGTAGTCCCTTGATGCCTCTTAAGCCCCCTCCTTTTCCTCTGGTTTCTGCACAGTGCTTCATCGCCCATCGCCCACACCCCCCCCATCCCCCCCACCCTCCAACCCCCTGGGTGCACACAGGTATAGGTCATTCCATTCATCATGGTGTCAGCGGTGGTGCCATGTTAAATTAGCCATGCGGTTTCCTCGTAGCGACCTCGGCTAATAAAAGCCAACCTCCACCCACCCCGTCCTCCAACCCCCCCCCCACCCCACCCCCCCACCCCTTTGTGGCTGAAGTCTCCGTGTCTTCTCCGTCTCGCTCCGGAGGACCACCCTTCGGGATCTCATTCCGCCGCGCGCCCCTGTGGATGTGTAATTTGGTTATGCCGCATAACCCGCAGACTTTTAACGACGTTCTCGAGTGAGCGGACCCGCTGGTTTCGACGCTGTGTTAGATTGTGGAGCCACACTGGTTGATGTGGGGGTGTACCACATACACCTGAAGTGCTCTGTCTTCACAGAATAAGGATCCATTTGTTCTGAAAGCCAGTAATTCACTGTGAAATCATTTAATACAGAAGGCACTAGAAAGCCACCTCTATGACCATCAGCTATGTGGTGAACAGCACCGCACCGCACCTCCTGGTGCTAAAAGAGGCTTTACAGACAAAATGGCTACATGAGTTCGTTTGCTCACCACTCTCATTCTAATATTTGCACCTCCAAATTTCAGAAATAAGTGCTCATTAAAAAAAAAACTACCCAATTCAAAACAGGGAGGAGAAGAGACTATCCTGAAGACGGCTCTCGGCCAGCTGTGCGTGAGATAACTCCCCTCCTGCTCTCATATCTCTCCTCCTGGCCCCTTTACCGTGCTCGCTTTACACACAGCGCTCTAAGCACAATGCCTAATGACTGCAGCAGGAGCCCAGGACTGCCTCCGATAATTGTTTCTGTGGACAAATGAGGCCTTTGAAGTGATGAACGAGGCAAATAAACGGGTATTTGGAGCTTTAATTGAGTCCACAGATGAAGAAGCTGAATGACGGGCAGCCTGGCTGGCGAATCCTCTCTCCTCCTCCACAGGCAGGGGGATTTATTCTGGACTGACAGTTCCACCCACACAAACACGCACTATATAGACACTATACAATGCAAATATTATATGAATCCACTGACCTTTGTTAGCTTTCATTTACTTATTTCAAATAGTACTATTACTTCTCCGTCTACTTGTACAACTGTAACCGCATATTTTTTAACCAGTGTCACTACTAATGCTACTACTAGTAGTACTACAACAACAACTACTACCACTACTTCTACAACTACTGAAATTATTACTACTACGACTGCAACTACTACTGGAATTAAACATGAATAAAAGTAATAGAACACGAATAATGTTTTGGTGCAGCATAATGTAAAAGAAAGCTAATTTATTCAAAGTGTGACTGATGGCGCCGCTACCGTCCTCGTTCTCAGTCATCTGTCGTCCACCCACTCTCCAAGAGTTCAGTCCAGCCAGATGGCAATCCTCAGTGGAGGCGAAAAGATCCAAACTAGCAAGCTGAGGTGAAAATAACATGGCAAGCATGTTGGCTGCTCAGGGGTGAGGGTTCCTGCCACTGTCGCTGCTGGGAAATATTCAGCTAATTTCTTTTTTTTCCATCTACACTTCGTTTTATAATAATAATCAGCGGCATAGCTCTTGTTGTGCCCACCCGAGGCAATACTTGCTCCGTTGCTTTCAAAGATGAGTGCTTATGATATACACTATCCATGTTTTCCCTCGCAGAGAATCCAGTCCTGTGTGCTGCCATTTTACAGTCATGGTAACCAGCCATTGCAGTCATTGCAGCTAGTGATTGTAGCACCAGCAGTCAGCAGGACATGTGGATATAAAGATGGACTCATTATTGTAACTTCCTGTTGTGATGTGATGCTTTCGGAGGCTCTGGCTCTTTCCAAACATCCACTTGTTTACTATGTAGTGCACTAAATACTGTGTCAGTTCCACTGGCTGATTCCCTACATCGTGGGCTATATAGTGAACGAGAGGAAGTGTCAGCCAGAGCCCCTGCGAGCCTCCTTGCTGGCCTTGTGCTGGCCTGTGCTGGCCTTGTGCTGGCCTTGTCTGGCCTCCTCATGCTGTCTGACCCTCACTTCCCCCTGCTTCCTTAAAGGAGGTTTGAGGCAGAAGGGCTGTCTATCGCACAGCAGACAGCTGAACTCACAGTGCCTGTGAAGTTCTCTGCCAAACACTATTAGTCGCTCATTTCATGTCTATTCAATGAATTTGCCTCGAGCTGTCAGATTTTAGTGACCTCCGTGAATTTGTTGTCAAGCTTTTGTTCGCTCTCTGACAGAAAAAGAGAGTGCGGCGAACAGAAATGTCCTCCCTCTTTCAAAGAGCTTTGTGTAACCTTTGTGGTAATTTCATGCCATCCTATGGTGTTTTTGAGAAAAGGTCACTAAACATGTGAGGCAACAGGCTGGCAAAACATACCACAGGTAACCCTTACTTACAGACAATAAACAAAACATGGAATGATGTGCTATACTATACAAGGTGGCTACTGGTGTGGCAGCTTCCGTACCCCTAGAACTGGTATTATTAGTACGTAAATTTAAATGACCGAAATCTAGGGTTAAGGTAAGGGTTAGGTTAAGGTTAAGGTTAAGGTTAAGGTTAGGTTTGGGGTTAGAGTTAGGAGGGAATTTGTATCTGATAAATCTGTGGGCACCCTGCCTGAGTACAGATTTCAAGTTCTAGACCTATAACTTTACATGTATTGATCCGGAAGAATATAGACCAATAAAGTTCCGAAGAATAGGTTCCAATATCCAATATCCTTATATCTACTGGTACGAAATTCCAGACCTGTAGCCACTGCCTATATTATATTATACATAGTAATAAAAAACTGTTGATTTCAGCTAGTTAGGCTTCATTTTAACACTTTCAAATCATACTTAACATAAAACTACTTTTACTGCTTTTGTTGTGTACTCTATGCCCTTCACCTGTTTTTCCCTGTGTTTGTTTCTTTATTCACTGGTTTCGCTGTCAGGTCTCTCTGTGAGGCACTACATCAATAAAGATTGGTGTGATTGGATTTGATTTGATTTGATCTATGAAAGTGACAGCTGAAATGTCAAATGATAGATCTTCGGTGTGATTCATGCAGAAATAAGGAAAAAACATTAAGCTTGAATTTCTCATATAGTAACCACATGGAAAACATGTTTAGGAACCTCTCTGTCTTCTTATTTTATATCTATCTACTTTGCCCACATACACGTACAATAAGAAAGACAGAGATAGAAGGAGAAAGATATGATAAACAAGATAAACAACTGTGTGTGTGTGCGCATGCGTGTGCGTGTGTGGCACACAGTAGG
>CM050214.1:28517706-28622706 GCA_027475355.1 Coilia nasus
ATGCCCATCCTTAGCTCGAATGACTTAAATTTTGCACGAACGAATCGAGTTTCTTCATCTCTCTCCTTTCTTTTTTGGGCGAAATACTTAAGCAAGCTCATCGGCAATCGAAAGATATCGTTGACGTTAGATCTCTCTCTATCAGTCAGCTCAAATGAAAACTAGCGCTCTGGTGATGAGCTGTAAAAATCGTCCTTACATTTATAATCTATCTAAGAGAGCTATATGGATGTGGATATGCCTATGTAACGGAGGTTTACTAATGTTCTACGCCGAGCTCTGCTAGCTGGCATCCGATTTATCCCCTCAGTGTGTGAGCGCGTGATCTACCACTGAAGACCGGGAGGCCAAACGAAACGTCTTGTCTAACATAACCTAAACGTTGCCTACTAACAGTTTTACATAAAGTTTTACATAAAGTAGCCTACTTATGTGACAAAACGAAACATAATCACTGGAAATATAAGGTAACACAACATCTTCAACACCTTTCCTAATTTGGCATCTTAAGTGACAGCTCTGTAGTAGCGATTTATTTTACTTCAGTTTGGCTTGGCTATGCTGCTTCAGGCAGAACGTTGTCCAATCAGAGCTCACGGCGACCCGTGGAAACCAATCAAGTAACTGCTAAATCGGCCGGTGGAACTCCGCTTCGACCCAAACGCAAAGACTGGGCAAGCAACGTAAAATTGGTAGTGGAATACAAAAAAAAGGTAGTGGGAATTCCTGAAGGTGCGGCGGTAAAAATTAAGGTGCGGCGGCCCGCCGCAGTCATTTGTACATAGCGGAAACACTGCACCTTACCATTTCTCTCCTACACATACAGACACACACACACACACACACACACACACACACACACACACACACAGACAAGCAAACAAACAAACAAAAAAAATACAGAGAGAGAGAGAGAGAGACTTAGCGAGAGAAAGACAAACAGCAACAGAGACAACCAGACAGATAGATAGACAGAGACAGATATTAATGCATTAGCTGACTTGGCGAGTAAATGAGGGTCCTTCACTGTCCTGTTGCATTAAAACATGAGTGAAAACTGAGAGCGTTCGAACACCCACCCGCTCTATTGTGAAGCCTTGATAATTAATGGGTCTAACAATCTCACCTGTATTCCAAACCAGTTAATGGGGACATTAACAGCGATGGTGCATTCTTAATCACTTCTTATTGTTTCAGAACCAATAATTACTATCAAAAACCTTTACAATCACACACTGAAATCCTGAGAAGTGGGAGTGGACAGGTTTTAATTTTCGAAATGTTCTCTATGGACCCTGGTATGACAGGATTGATTGGATTGGTGATGTGCTCGTTTGTATTACTAATTTCCAGTTAATTAGAAGATGGTGTCCTCTATTTGGGGGTGTTCATGCTTGAATTGTATGTTTTAAATGCAACGTAAGACTCCTCACAGGGTTTGGTATGGCACTCAATGTGTTCAATACTGAATCCCCCTGTGTTCCGATTTGTACATGCCTTGGGGATGTATAAATTCACTACAGTTTCTTACTGCAAAGCTGCATAGTCTCAAAACAGTCAAAGTTGGTTTTGTAAGGTTTTGTATTCTATGAGGTAGACAACATGTAAGGTCTGTTTTGACAGACATTTTTCTGTTGGTATCTCTTGTTTTCCTTCTGCCTACTGCCTGTCTACACGCCTTAGCGAATGTGTGACGGATGGCGCTGGCTATGAAATTATATTACGGACAAAATATGATGGGTTGACAGTGCGGCTCAAAAGATAACCTTCGAGGCTCTGTTCTGTCTCTTCGTCAGGGCTTTGCCTGCACAGCTATCATTCATTTAACCGTGCACAGGTAATATATCTCCCATGAATTAGGCGTGGTGATAAAGAATCAAGTAGGATAGTATTTTTTTGGATTGTGAGCACATCAATCTTTTGTTTCACTGTGGGAAAAAGAGATGTAAAAAGAAGATAGGCAGATAGCTGTTTGTAATGGGTGGCTTGGCTTCATTTCTCACTTAACAAGCTGTGAGTCGCTGGATGTACACTTGCACAGTGGAGGTGATGTACTATACAACAGGAATACTACCCTTGCACAACGATTCCCTCAGGCCCTCATGATGGACCCGCACGCGTCAGAGACGATCATTATGGTGGATCTAAACAGCGAGTCATACATATGCATCACACCTCTCTGTTCTCTCATTAAAATCTCGAGGCTAGCTGGCCCCTACTGCTCGCGCGGCCCGCGCAGCTACACAACAACAACAGCCTGGTGCCAGAGCAGACAGCAAATGGCATGAATTCCATTTCAGGGATTCTGATGTTATTCTACATTTTTAATCTTCAAAATCTTCATTTCTAAAGACATTATCAGCTAGGTTGTATATATTTTTTTGCTTTTGTTTGAGTATTCATTTTTGTTTGTTTACTAAGTAACATAACAGTACTGAATGTAGCACTATACACTATGTGTATGTCTTGATTACAGAGAATAAATGGGTCTGTAGGGGTTAATGGCTAACAATAGCACGGATGTTCTTGGCCTCTCTCTCTCCACTAGGAAAAGTCTGGCCGGCACTGAATTACTCAGTGAGCCATTTTTGCAACAATTACTGAGTAAAGACATAGTTATAAATAACTATAAAATAAAAGTAAAAATAACTCTTTTCTGAGAGTACTTCCCTTCCTAACAAAACTAACCTCCACTCACCAACACAGTCCTGTACCCTGGCTGCACAAACTTTGTTATGCCTTTGTTTACTCTGTGTTCCTCTGCATAGCTGTAGCTAGTGTGTGTCCTTTTTGTGTGAGTCGATTTGGATAAAAGCGGCTGTAAAGTGTAATATAATAATGTAAACAGTAGCATGACCCCTAAGATAATGGACCCATTCAGGAGACATTCATGGTCACCAATTGCACCTGACTGTTTATTCTAAAAAATACTAGGTTAAAACAGTAACAAAAACAAATTCCCCGCAGAGCTTGGTTCCATAAACAGCAACCGTTCGGCGTCCGGTTTAATTGGATTGCACCAGGGAGCCACTGAGTGAAGAAGTGGAAATTCTGGAAGAGTGCCTGCATCGCGTGGTGGTCGACAAACAACTTTCTCTTGACTGGAAAAACGGTTTGGAAATCAGCAACAGAATGGTTGGCAGCCTTTGCTAAATTCTAACTCTCTCTCTCTCTCTCCTTGAGTATGCTTCCAAGGGTTTGAGCGCGTGTTTGGAAAAAGAGGCGCTTTGGCTTACTCCTAAATACGAGCAGCCTTGCACAGAGATGTGCGCGCGTGTGTGTGTGTGTGTGTGTGTGTGTGTGTGTGTGTGTTTTCTTATCCAACAGATGGTGCACGGGTGAAAGAGTGACTGCATATGGATTTGCCTTCTCCTTCTCCGGCCAATTTTGTACAAACGTACGTGGCAGTTACAGACAACGATGCTCTTGACAATTTTATAATTTATCTACACCTGAACTGTTTAAAAATGAATACGCCATAAATGCTCATCATTCGATCCGTCTTCTGCGCCTGAGTTGTGTGATTATACAGTATTGATCACTTTAATCCCTCAGATGCGAGATGACAGGCGTGTGTAAGTGCCGGTGGACGAATGGTCTCATTATAAAGGAGGCGCAGGGAGCTGCTCGGCGCCGAGGCCCCGCGGCTGCTCACAAACGAAGCGGATCGATACCTCGCACTCAGCCAGACTGGGACCCCACCGGAGGAACCGGCCCAAACACACCTCTGACTGCGCGCGGTCCAAACTCCTTACAGTCAGCACCGCTGGAATGGTCAAGAGGTGAATAGATGGATGAAGGGATGGATGAATGGGTGGGTGAATAGATCTTGGATGGATGGATGGGTGGTTTACTGACAGGGAAAACGGATGAATACAGAAAGGGACACAGAATGGATCCAATGCAGCCTTTTTTTTGGACATTGCTACACATGGATTTTCAAAAGTACATTTATTTTATTTAAACAGACAGATGAGGGAGAAATACAAATGCTAGAATAAAGAGCAAAGATGCCTGCAGCAAAGACAAAAATTGATTTGAAATTATACAGCATGAATCCTCAACAAGAACAGATATTGGAACCACAACAATAAATTAGTTTTGAATTTAAATGAAGAATAATGAAAAAAAGGTATTGCAAGGCCTATGCATTATTAATTAAAAAAATGTCTGTTTTAACAGATGCTGATAAACTAACACTATAGTTTAGTTTGCCAAACTACTATCAAATTAATTTATTCAATTTGATGAAAAATCACACACTCACACAACACAATAACCCAACTCAGATGGATTCACAGATACTGTTCAAATGACTGCTGGTACGCCAGCATAATGATTAGCACAGAGGATTTAATTGGCCGCATCTATTGGTTCCTTAGCCAACGTTCAGTGCTGCACCCCACCTAACTAGCAATCAAAGCCTAGCCTGTCTGGTAACACTGTTGCCAAAGTGCAAAGTTTGGCCTTTAGGAGGCTCATGGAACACAGGGATATGAATACACAACAAGTACATTCAGGCAGCAAATAGTGGTAACACTTTCTATGAAGCTTCTATTCATAAGACTCTATAACCACATTCATAACAGGTTATAATGCCTTTATAAAGCTTAATAATGGTTGAAATTAGTATTTATCACTATATTATGCATACTCATGATTGCACTTGTAGGCAGGTACTCTGTACCTGTACTCAGAGTACTCTGTACTCTGACTGTACTCCTAAGGCATTAGAATGCTATGGCATAAGCCCTATTCCAATTTCAAGTGACACAGTGTTTCCTAGTATAAATGGTTATGAATACTTTACTAACTTTTTGTATTCATATACGCCTTTATACATATGTTTGAAGGAAAGTGTTATGAATACAAGCTTTATACGTTATGTGGCTAAGCCAAAAGCTAAAAGGCTCCACAGATTTACTAGCTCTGATATTCCCCAGTAAAAAGGATGAATTTAAAGTAGTGCACTCCGACTTCCAAAACACATCCTTTAGTCCTTGGAGAACAGTTCCAGTGTGTCATTTAACCAATGTTCAATATAATCAATTATAATTCAATAGAATGCAGTAAATTATTTTCACAAAAATGTGAGCAGTTTTTTTCTGCTGTAATAAGTTTAAACATACACTCAATTCTCTTTTCATAAACATGTATTTGTCATTGTAATTTTAGGATTGACTAAACTGCTTGTCCATACTGATATTGATTGGTACTGTGGCCTTCAGTACCTCTGACATTGATACATTGATATAGGTATTAAGGCAGCACTATGCAACTTTTTCGTGTTAATTAATCACCTTTATAAGTGGGTAGATGTTTAAATGAGTCATTACCAAGCAAATGAAAATTTTCTCAACTGCCATCGCTGTCTGTCCCGGCACCCTCAGACTTACAAAGTCTTGAATATCGCGAATAACACTAAATTCTAAAGAAATTCGGACTTTATTTACCTCGGTGAACATGACTACTTTTGTATTTGCTGGTTACTCTGATCAGTTGACTTGAAAACACAATTATGAGTGTCCATTTACTTGGAAACATTAGGGGGAGCTCCGCTGAGGAAAAGCACTTAAAGTTGCATAGTATCTCTTTAATATTGAGGCCAAGTAATATGCAATCATGCATATTTTGTTTCCACTTTATAATAATACTCCCTATGGAGCATTTATAATGCATTCGTTAACTCTTAGTTAACTTTTTCATCAATTATTAACCATCATTCTTACATTATTTTTTCATTAGTAAATCACTTAACAATAATCTACATCTATCTATCTGTTTGTCTGTATGTCTGCCTGTTGGTGTTTCTGCTATCTGCTACCTGTCTGTCTGCCTGCTGTGTTTCTGTCTGTCTGTCTGTCTGTCTGTCTGTCTGTCTGTCTGTCTGTCTGTCTGTCTGTCTGTCTGTCTGTCTGTCTGTCTGTCTACCATCCCCTCTTGTCTTTATCATTTGTAGATATCTTTATATAATATTTACTGATGACAGATGCAGATGAGGAACAAAATGTTAACGAACAGTTACCAAAGGCAAAGTAAATGTTTCATATAGAATAGTCTTTATAAAGTGCTATATTGTTCCATATTGCCCATATAAGTTCCATAAGCCCATATCGTTCCTAATAAACAAAAAAACGCAAAGGAGGTCACTTCCTGTTGTATGCATGCATGCACTTGGTGCCTGTGAGAGGCTTGCGTTGATGCTCTGTTGAAGTGTTTGCCGTTCTCATGAAAGATTGCAACAATAATCGAGTCAGGAGATAACATTACAATGGACTAGTTATTGTGCATTGGAAATGCGCTCTTCAGAAGGCAATCTTGAAGATGTGTCTCTATGATATCGCATGATGCCATCAAAGCAGGAAAGTACAAAAGAGAAAAAACATTTTAACAAGGTTTCACAAGTCACACAGAGCAATCTTTGGTGGAAGGAAAAGAGAAGCTGTGTGTCTTGACTTTGATGTCTTACATATTGGATTCCCAATCATTTTACAAACGTGTGTGTGTGTGTGTGTTCATGCTCGCACACATTTGTTTGGAATGATGAGTGTGTTTGCGTGTGTGTGTGTGATGATGTTGATGTGTATGTGTATGTGTGTGTGTGTGTGTGTGTGTGATCGTGTTGGTTTGTATGTGTGTGCGTGTGCGTGTGCGTGTGCGTGTGTGTGTGTGTGTGTGATCGTGTTGGTGTGTATACTGTAGGGCTGGGCGATAAAACGATAACGATATGTATCTCGATAGACACCTACTCGATAACAATAGAAAATGCGTTCGATAGAATGTTTCAAGGAATGTTGTTTTTTTTTTTTTTAAGAAAACGGCGTAAGTTTAGTCAGAGCCCTCTCTGATTTAGCGCCGCTTTAAATCTTTTTTGCGAAGTAAGCTTGGTTGCATGAGCAAAGGCACTCGTCCTCTGTAGCCTAGCAACGTATGGGGAGTGACACGCTAATAGCCAATCATGTCACAGTATTGTGTTTGGTTGCGCCATCTCTTGTCTCATAGTCGTGTTTTTTTCAAGAAACAGCATGGTCAAGAAAGGAAGATGAGTGCCACTGCCACGAGCGAGGAGGAGCGAGGCTCATTCACACCAACTTGAGCGTGTACAGCGCGTATCAGTATACAATATGTTTGTATAGGGACAGAATACGCTCAGATCCCGCATGCGGTGTGAAGAGTCTAATTTGTTAACATGCATTCTAAACGAATACAGATAGAAAACGGCCACGTGCTGAATATGCAGAGTGTTTGGTGTGAATGAGCCCTAAGAACAGAAAGGTCTGCTCACCAGTATGGGAGCTTTTTTGGAGTTTACAAATCTCATCGTACTCAGACAAATGTTGTCTGCAAATTATGCAGTAAAACTATATACATATATGATAGTTCTTCTCAGGTATCAGGTTTCGCTATGTTTACATTTAACACTTTGCACATGTCTTTATAACACTTCAGCTTTGTTAAGCACTTTATTAGCTTATTGATAATTGTTCAGTTTTCATTGTGATTGTAACATTGAACGTGTGTTGACAGTCATTTTGCCTGAATGCTTATTGCCTGTCAGAGGAAAGTTAAGTTAAAAATAAAAATGTTTAAATTTAGATTTTTTCCCTCCTGTTACTTATTTTAAATAGGTCACACAATGTTTCAATAATTATCGATATCGACCGATATGAAACACTTATATCGTGATACAGATTTCAGCCATATCGCCCAGCCCTAGTATACTGTGTGTGTGTGGGTGTGTGTGTACACATTTATGTGTGACTATGTGTGTGTCTGTGTTTGTCCTGGGTATAAAGAGAGAACATTTGACATAAGCAAATAAAGCTGTCACGGCGGCCAAGCAAAGCTGTAGGCTACGGGGGATACAAAGGGAGTCAAGCCCCTCAGAATGGCAAGAAAGCACTGGGACATCAGGGAAAAGTAATTACCTTAGCCTGGGGAAGGCAAGAGGAGAGCAGAAGAAACAGACTGGATGTCAGGTCTGAGGTATTCAGAGGAAATCTGCCATCCCTCTGGCATTTATTAGAGCAAAACAGATGAGGTGTCAGCGCAGACTTGGATACATGCGGTTAATAAACACATTGCGCGTTTTCTACAACCGAGTTATGAAATAGTTTACTGATAATGTAATAACACCAAGTAATGTTATTACTTAGGTCCATCAAAAAATCCAGTAACGCCATAAACCTCCTAATGATATTCTAAATTGTTTTAACTGATTCTGTTGTGATATTTGTACGAATGATGTGATAAATTATTATTGGGTTGGCCTTGTTTCGTATAACTGGATAGTGTAATAACTTCAAAATGATGTAAGGACTTTTCCCACTGAACCTCATCAAAAACCCCATAAAACCCAGCTATGTCATAATGAACACCATGATGCAATAACACAGCACTACCAATATTGAGAAGATTGCAGAATCAAAGGCCTCGTTTGGCATTCAGCATGCCAGCTATTTAGGAGAAGGACTCAAGAAAAAGAAAGGGATTTGCCAGGGGGTTCACTAATGCACATACAAAGACACAATCAGTAAAATACATTGGTATAGTGTGGTGCTTCTAAAACTATTGCAATGGTAGTTAATTCATCCTTCAATTTTGTTTCAATTGATGAGAGCACAGTACTCTCAAATGAAGGGGATAATGTTTTGAAAGTGATCATATTTTTTGTCAGACATCAGCAGACTTAGTGGGATGGAGTGAAGGATGAACATTTTTAACAAATGCAATGTCCTACATTCTTCAATATACTGTATACACAGTAGACTATACTGCATCACAAATGCTGCGCTCTCCATAAATCTTTAATAGCACCAACAAGTACGTACAACATAGGGCCCTGTTTATGTGTTTTTTTCTCATGGGGTCCATGCCATGCTGCAAAGTTGGTGGGATTTTATATTAAGGGTTCTTGGACATTTTGAGATATTCAACTGAAAAGTTACATAGAGTTACTCAACTCATCTGTCAGTTAGCATTTTAGTGTCTGTGTTTCAGATGATGTCTAAAACGATGCAGATGTCTCAGTAGACACCATGCTATAATTCAGTCTGAGTTTTTAGCAAACAGAGTCTGAGTTTTTAGCAAACAGATGTGTAAGCCTGAAGCCACTCTACATAAGCCAGATGCCTACAGACAACTTTATCCATCCATTACATCCACTGAATCATTCCAATAAAACCCAGTCCATTTAAAAAAATAATTACCTCACACCCATATGGCATTACTTCAGTCCATTTCTATTCTATTTCTAAATAAACGGATTCTGAAAAACAGTGCTAACCTAATAGGTTCCAACAGTGTTATAATCATTACATCACTTGTACATATAGGATTAAAATACCAGTTAAACATCCATTTCCATTATTGGAGTTTGTAGTTTATGTTATTGTGCAATGTTCAGTAATGGGAGTTGTTACACCTGGAAGCTATTACATCAGGTTCTACAGCAGTGCGGTCATAACAAGTGTACACTTCAGACAAATGGACAACTAGACTTGCTAGTGCACCTGATGGAAATCTCTATGCATCAGTAATTACGGGGTATGATGATTGATAATTGAAGTATTACTCGAGGAAAATAGTGCAAGTTAAACCAACATAAAAAGATTCATGCAGCACACAAGTTGGTTCTAAGCATATGTAAAGTGTGGTGTCGGTTGGTACAGTAAGATCACATTATTCTGCCAAATGTTAGAATTTGAAATGGAAATGCACCTCACATGCGTGCGTCACAGAAACCAGGGCTGGATGCAGCCCTGAGTCACGGGGTGAATATCACTGGTCTATCATCTGCGGCCATCTGGTCCCCCCCCCCAGCCCCCCGACCCCTTCCATTGCAAGCAGCACAGTCACCCAGTGCTACTGTAAACACCCTCGTCTTCAGCTACTGTTCATCGACCCCCAGTCTGCACAGAACAGCTGCACCCAGAAAGCAGCAAACAGTACCTAATTGATTTTGGAGATTGTTAGGGCATAGATGCAAACACAGCCTGATTGTTTTGTTTCCGCCTACATAATGATTGTGCTAAACTGCAAACACCTCTCCGCTGTGGTGCATATGTTTTGGAGAGGGAGGCACAAAAGAGGAAATAATTACTTTTTGTAGGAGTGTGTGTGTTTGAGAGTGGGTGGTTCTTGGCCTTTTTTGAAGAGCTAGGTGTAGGCCTAAAATAATTCACTGAAGTCTAAAACTAATCCTGATCAATTGAATTAATTTCTGAGATTGTAACACGGGGCCAACTATTTCTCAGTTTCCTCAAAGTCTAAATTCATAAAGTTTGCAGGAATGTAAGCAAAACTGGCTTAAGATGTGGTGTTCAGAAGATTCATTTTCTTACCACCCATCTTTATGATCTGCCAGCCACTTCAAATATATAAGTCTGGCCTGCTGTCAAAAAAGGAGGGTGAAAGAAATAATGGGAAGTAGATAGTGTGTGTGTGTGTGTGTGTGTGCGCGTTTTGTGAGTGTGTGTGTTTTGTGTGTGTGTGTGAGTGTGTGTGTGTGTGTGCGTGCATGTGCGTTTTGTGAGTGTGTGTGTTTTGTGTGTCTGTGTGTGTCAGAAGGAGAGAGTGAGCGAGTGAGAGACGAGCCAGAGATAGAGAGAAGAGATAGAGAGAGATGCCGTGTGCTTTTGATGGCCAGGAAATAAGGAATAGATGAATATGAAACAGCAGTGCAGCTACACCCCTCAGAGCGGCTCTCTGGTAGCCTTTGACAGGTGCAGGGCGATCCCTTGAACTCTAATGGACCTCTACTCAACACTTATCTTTGTGTGGTTTGGATGCTCGTAGGAGGAATTGTAATCGCCAGACGGAGCAGGTCTTGGTAAAGAGTAATTATCTGTGTCGCCGAGGCGTGGCAGCTTGCAGTGAGGCTGGAGTGAGCGGTTATCTGCATTTGAGCATCCACTCTGTGAGGAGTGATTACTCCTGTAATGGCCGCCATGCTTACCTGACTATGAACAGCACCGCCGTCGGATCCGACTCATGGAGCGGGCCAATTAGCAGGACGTCACAAGAAGGTGACACGCTTTCATGCCTGGAGTCATTTGAAAAAGGCCATTCAAACATTATTATTTCAAAAGAAAAAAAAATATCCAAGGCCATCATTTGAGAAAGGCATCTCAAACCAGAAACACAATTTCTGAACTATGTGTCACTGTTGTAATATGCAGTTGCAGTATGAATGTAAGTCTGTCATGGAAGCCTGTTGTTGCACTCTGATACAGTTGACTCAGTTGACTTTAATGGGTATGACTGGAATTGACCTAACACTAGTCAATGATCATCTCTTGAGCTAAATTTGAATTTGAGCTGTCAGACTGAAAAAAATATCATTGCACACATTTATGAATTGATATGTTGACACCGTGAAAATAAGTTGTAACAGAACTATGAAACACAAAGTTCAAACAGTATATTATAATTTAATTACATTTTCTCCAACATGTAGCATCACCTAAAGAAACCGTAGGCAACAGCTAACCTATTTCAGCGTAAGAAACTGGCAGTGGTGTCAGCTTCAGGTTAATGTAATGTGTTATCCTGTGAATCACATAGAGGCCGTTCCATTTAGCCTCCTACACTATGCACCATACAGTTCTGCAGCCTAGATCACAAAGACGTCAAGAAAAACCTTTCACCACACGAATGAACCATGATGAATGAACTATGTTGCCCAAAGGCACAACTCAGAATGCTAGCATGGCTTTTATCCATGCCAAGTGTGATGTTGTTGTTTATATGGTTTATTCCTACCTTTCTCTGGACAGCTAGGCCATGCCAAAATGTCCACTTGTTACCCTATATGGTGCATTCATACAGTGTCTCCAGCTGTCAGTCTCCTCAGTCAGTTATCCTACTGTGTTGGTATATCACGGTCAAACTCCTAATTATCCCACGATCCATGTACAGATCCCCACAGTGCACCCTTCAGATTCCATAAAACAGAGAGAGTTGCTGTTTCGTGGTGAGAGCGCATTGATCTTGGCGTGAACATAGGATCCAAACCACTCATGGCCACAGTCCCTCCCACACGTCTATGCAATCAATCACTCTTCCACTGCACTGAGCTCTTACGCCTTTTATTCCTTCCCTCTTCCTTCTTCTCCTCACCCCTAACCCAACGCACACACACACACGCTCATAAACACACACACGCTCACAAACACACACACACACACACACATGCTCACAAACGCACATACACATGCGCACACACACACATGCACGCGCTCACCACACACGCATGCGCTCACACACACACATGCACACAGATACACACACACACACACATACACACACGCTCTCAGACACACACACACATGTATACACACACACACCTTAGTTTATGCACGCACAGACTAGCAATGACTTGCCTACATGTTGCAGTGTTGATTATTAGGATGCGATACTAATACTGAATTCTTGTGCCACGCTGGTTGATTAGAATTTGATTTATGCTGCAAATATGCATCATTTCAGATTGATGTGTACATGGTTAACAATGCCATGGCCGTGGTAACCCTGTTGCTGGGCAATATAAAACAGATGTGATCTAGATTGTCCACGATGCTAATGTTCCCTCCAATGCTAATGTTCCCTGCGTCATTGTTTGCATGCTCCACTGACCATCTGTAGTAGAAGTTGTGAGACGGTGTTGTCAGAGTCCGTTTTGGAGGAAACTAAACGGGCCTATGGGTAGATGTCAATTCAAAATAAAAGTTGTACATTTTCCAAGACTGTGAAGGCCAAATCAGGTGTTGTGAAATGAGACCGTCTAGCCTGTAACTCGACTACAATACTGTACACAGCTACTGTCAATTAGCAACCTTGAGAAAGTTTTCCTTCAAAGGGATCGCTGTGCGATCTTAAGAAAAACATAAATGGATATGAAAGTGGTGTTCTGAGTGGAGGATTGAGATGGAGCAGTTGAACTGAATGTTTTATCTCAGGCTGAAGAAAGGTAAAATATTTTTTTCTCAATGTAAAAGCCTAGGCCTATGTTTGGAAGGTTAGAAACCATTTAACCCTCTGGAGTCAAAGTCCCTCAGGAGTGACTTTTTTAGGTTGTAAGGTTGTGTTTACAGAATTTTACAGAAAAAAACAAATGTCTTTACATTCACTTTACTTTCACATTATTATTGCTAAGGTCTTCCAGAATATAACCATATGTTTCACTTCCTCAGGAGGGACTTTTTTTAGGTTGTAAGGTTGTGTTTACAGAATTTTACAGAAAAAAAAAATGTCTTTACATTCACTTTACTTTCAAAGTATTATTGCTAAGATCTTTCAGAATATAACTATATGTGTCACTTTTGGATAAATGTTTTTAGTTAGCTAAAAATGTTGAGGCTAGCAGACTGCCTCCGAGAGGCCTCAGACCCCAGAGGGTTAAAGGACTTTTAGGTGATGGTAAACCTAGAGTAATTTGAGGAAAACTAAGTTAACTGACGCACAGTTTTTTTCAGTAGATAAAAGACAGTGAAGTTCCCACTAGGAGCCTTTGTATTGTGAGAAATGAAGGCTACAGTTGGAGCAAGAATACACAAAGGTGGTTTTAAGATGAAACAGCCTTATAGTCTATAGCCTTTAAGATGCATTTGGATTTGAGTGTAGCCCTTAAATGATACAGCCTTTGAATTGAGACAGAGCCGAAGGGATAAGATGTGTGGTGGATTTATGGAATTCACAATATTACACAGGGAAGTTGTTTTTTGTCTGCTCAGCCGTATGCCTCAGAAGGACTGGATCAATTTGTCAATGAAAAACTGACATGATATACTGTAAATCTATTGTCCTTTCACCACAAAAATAGATGTAACATACATCTGTACATAGGCTGTACAAGTATGTTATAAAAGTACATGTATGTTGAATGGAATTCCTATACACAGTGTCTAAATAAGTTAATTAAGCTGTATGTGTATATTGAATGGAATTCCTATACACAGTATGTAAATAAGTTAATTAAGCTATTAAGTTAAGAAGTTAAGTTAAATTACAAATGTCTGTTAAGAAGCTATCCTTCCCTAGGTGTCTATATTTATTTTATGTATATGTGTGTGAGCCTGTGTGTGTAAGCCTGATTGTGTGTGCGCGTGCATGTGTCTGTGTATTAGCGTGTGTGTCTCTGCCTGTGCCTATGTGTGCATCTATAAGTGTGTGTGTGTGTGTGTGTGTGTGTGTGTATGTATGTGTGTGTGTGCTGTCCTCTTTGATTCGCAGATCTGAGATCCTTCCAGTGTTCTTCAGCTGAGCTGGATCTGAGTGAGAGACATCTGGGCATCTAGCTCAGCCTGCCAAGCCTAAGCTCCACGCCTGAATTCCTCCTTGAGCAGGCACAGTTTTTCAGCAGGCAGCGTTTTAGGAGACGAATCTTCATTTCAGATGCAGGTTTGACTTTTCAGGGTTTTTTTTTTCTTTTTTTCGGAGAAGCCTAATATATTGGAGATATATTGGAGGAACTCTTAATTGGCTGGAGATATGCATCGCAAAACATAAGGCTCAAATGAGTCAGCCTGATTTAGATAATTATTACAGTTGTGCTGCACATGAGAGGCTTACTTGCGCCAACAAAACAAAAAAGTTTATTTAGCTCATTCCAAGTACCAAGTTTACCGTGTGAAAAGTAGGCCACAACAGTCATGACGGATGGAAAATGGACAAAGTCACAATGATTATAAGGAAATAAGGTGTAATTTTTGCAGCACTGAGGATGTAAGACGGTCTCTTAAAAAATATAAGACAGAAACTCGTCCTTGCATTTTGTACAAGGTGATCCTCCCACAAAAACACATTCCAAAATCTGTGTTCCAAATCAGAATCTATCCCATACCACAAAAAGGGAAGGCGTTTTGGGATTATTTTGTTATCAGTCATTTTGAGATGTGATCCAGAAACCAAACCATGAAACAACTGATGCTCCACACCTTTGAGAAAGGGATGAGCGATGAGCCTGCTTTTGGCAAATGAAGAGAAAACACAGCCTAAGGGAGATGTGTTCTTGTGAAAAATATACAGCGCTATTGTAGGAGCTCTTGGGAGAGTTTCAGTGTGTTGATAGCTAACTAGCTTCTGAAACAGTCTTTGATTTTACATAAAAACAGCCATGCCTCTTTGTTTGTCAATGCCTACATGAATACTGTGATATCTAACTGATATCTAACTGCAGGATCCACTTGAACACACAATTGCTTGCACACACACACACACACACACACAAAGTGAGATGGCAGTAGTGAATTGAGAGCCCACTTACAGACTCACACACATAAAGGATCCTAGTGAGAGGCTTGGGAAAAGACACACACACACACATACATGCACACACACACACACACACACACACACACACACACACATAAGCACACACACAGACACACAGGGCATGTTGACCTCCAGTACATTAATGGTACCTTGTCCCTTTAAGGAGTCAGTCCCTTTGCTCAGGGTAAAAAAAGCAGAAATTATGAAGTCTAAACCGGAGCATCATGCATAATTGGCCTCTGCTCTCCTTAGCCAAGTCAGCAAGCCATAAAGAACAAGAAAATTGAGCGGGAGAGGAGAAGAAGAGATAGAGTTGGAGAGCGGGAGAGAGAGAGGGTAAAGGAGGGAGAGGGAGAGAGAGAAAGAGAGAGAGAGAAACAGAGAGAGAAAGAGGTGATCAGAGTGTATGAGAAGGTACCTGTCTGCTTCAAGGACCACTCAAAATTATGGAAGTAATGTCTTTATGGGGCCCACACCCGCGGTGACATTAACGGTCATTAAACCCGTGCGTTTAATGGCAGGACATTGGAGAGAGTTACTGGAGCAAAAGCCCCATTATTCAGCTGAAATCATGGCCGTCCTAATCACAGCTGATTAATGAGATCTGCCCGATCTGATTGAGGCACTGGACCAAGGGCTGGATCGCAGCAGGAGCGGCCAGGCTGCCAGTCCCAATCAAAACCGCAGTGTGGGAAAAAATAAGGAAAAGAATGGGGGAACAAAGGAATCGAGCCAAATTTCACATTGATTTTGCTGGGCACAAGTCTATGACAGGTTATTTCTAAAAATGAGGCATGTCTGGGAGAACAAAACGTGTGTGGGTGTACGTATGTGTGTGTGTGTGTGTGTGGGTGAGATAGCGGTAGCAGATTGAGAATGAGAGAGAGAAAGAGAGAAACAAAAGTGTGTGTGTGTGTGTGTGCGCGTGTGCGTGTGCGTGTGTGTGTGTGTGTGTGTGTGTGTGAAACAGTAGGAGAGAACAAGAGAGAGAAATAAAGAAAGTCAGATAGCAGTAGCAGATTGAGAGTGAGAGAGGGAAAGAGAGAAACAAAAGTGTCTGCTGTGTGTGTGTGTGTGTGTGTGTGTGGATCTATGTCTGTGTGTGTGTTTCTGTGCCTGTGTCTGTGTGTGTGTATATAAATGTGTGTGTGAGAGAGAAAAGAAAGAACAAGAGAGAGCCTGTCTGTTTAATGCATGCGAAAGACAGGTCCTCCCTACAGTAGTTCTTCTTTGCTTTCCTTGCCAGGCTGCTTTCCTTTGCCTTCTCACTGCTGTCCTTGACAGCTACCCTGGGAGCCCGCTTTGATTGGAAAGTAACATGCTTAGGCCATTAACCTGCAGGCCTACACAGCCCACTCAAAGAAACCTATCGGTATCCATATCTGAATCTCCCTGGTGTCTCTGGGCGCTCTCTTACAGAAAGAGCACATTAGGATCACTATCCCCTGCCGGGCGCTGAGCAGGGAAGAGGGGACTGCGGGCAAGGTGACAGCGCGCCTTGTGGAGGTAATTGAGAGGACTTTGACTGCAGTAAAAGTCTTTCAAACATCATGGTTAAGGTGTAACGTTAATAATCAATAGTGTGCTTTGCAAGTCATGGTCATTATTGACTGGAATTGAAACTAAAAACAATATCCACTCTAAGCACAATTAATGGAACATTTAATGAATGTTCCAGCCTAGTGAGCACATTTAATAACACAAAGAGGTGGATGTCGTAATCAAGATAACCTACCCTAATGAAGAATCATTAAAATATTTTCATGTTCAAGAATCTGAAAACATGATCTTATGCTACAACGCTTTTATAGATGATGACTTGAAGAGTATTTACATATGTTACAATAGCATACAATGTTCAGTAAACAAAAAAAGAACTCTCACCAGTGTTTGGTAAGACCTCCCTCTGTCTTCAAAACGGCACCAATTTGCTGATCGGTGCACTTGTACAATTTCCTCAAGCACTTGACAGGTAGGTTGTTGGAAGCAATTCACAGATTGTGCCACTGTTCTCCGATTGATACATACTGTCTTGTATTTTTCTCCTCTTCATGTTATCCCAAGATACACTGGTTTCTGTCAGTTCTGAGGGGATGGCCTTAGGGTTTTCAAGTTAAAGCCTTGTGTGTTACTTCATTTCAATCTTTCTTCAGCAACGAATAAATGTCTCACGGGAATAGATCACACTTTCTAAAAAAGTAGTGTTTGAACAAATATACATCTCCTTTTGACACATAAATGCTTATAACAGATGGACACCCTTCTGTCTGTCTGTAATAAATATGTTTAGTGAAACAGCTACTGTGCCTAAAATGTTGGCACTGCACTGTATGCTTTGGGGCAGCGGTGTCTATCATATGACGGTGTTGCTAAATGAAGATGTGTGTGTGGGAAGAAAAAGTGCTTTACTGGGATCTCTTTATTACTGTGGAGCACATGAGGTGTTTAAGCAGCTAGCCCTCATCAGTACAGCCCTCTGTCATTGAACACACAAACAGCTCCTACATACTCCTTTACAACATGGCGTTACCACCTTGCTATTAACAATTCCAAGTAACTAACTTGTCAGCAACGCTAAGACCATTTGAAATGTTTTGAATATATTTAGCATCAATAAATTAGGAACAGTCAACCAGTCAGTCAATCAATTAGAAGCTAAACCTGTAGGAAAAGGTATGGACTTGTACAGTGGAACATACATTGGGCACAGGGGATAGAATAAAAACCATCTATTATTTGTCTTCTTTTTATCAGAAAGGATGAGAATTCTTTTAGACTTTTTACCAGACCGCTCTGCAATACTCAAGGCAGGCCTAAGAAATGCGTTCTGTTGTTGTTGGTAAACCAAAAAATGAAATGTAATTCTGGCAGCCTTCCCAGAAGCCAGTGGGCTATGACGCCCGTGCCCCGCATCCCTGGGCGGGGGCCATGCTGGTTTTTGTTTACCGACAGGCCGTGTGCTGGTGTAACCGTGGTTATAATCCAGATGTGACGGCGCGGGACACCTGCTCATTTGCTGTGTCTTTGCACAGTATTGCATTTAGCTCTGTTCACTGCATGCGATGGGACTCAGGCAGGGGGGATACCAGCATGACCACGTGCATGAAAAGAAACGCCCGCTCTTCAAGTAATAATGCACAGCGGCAGTGCTGAATTTCAGTTTATTTGAAATAAAAGGCATGACTTCAGTCTCCTTGTAAAATGCAAGAAGCCTAATGACTGTGTATGTGTGTGCAAATGCCACTGCATTGATTATATTCCATAGTTCTCACCACATTAAGACAGTAAAAACAAATTGAAAGCACGGGCTGAAACACAAAGAGCCCTTGCTGGCTGATAGGACATGGGGCTGGCTTCTTGGATGTCCTGTGGTACATCTTAATTAATTGGCAATTATAACCACATAGATATTCAGAGATCATCATGTCCCTAGATGGGCTTGGCTTATGATTAGGACTCCCTCTTCACTCAAGCATATTGCGTTATAGACACAATATCAAATGCAGCCAGGGGTTTTATAAGCCTAAAAAGTCTTTGGAGTGGATACCTGTTATGAAAAAAAAACTCCTTTCCAAAAGGCCTGTAAAAGGTCTCTTTCACAGGAGGGCTCCAAATGGAAGCTGTGCAGCAATAGAATGAAAGAAGGTGCTAACACGTGTCAGCTAGGGAGGTTTAATAAGTTCCTGCTATTTTCCAGATGGTGCAAGGTGTTCCTTTTAATAGAGATATGTATAAGAATATTTACGTTCCTGTTTATGCCTGCTGTCTTGCCAAAGAAAGGAGCCATGTAATTGAGACCTTTGGCTTTAAAGGCTGGCTGTTTCTATGACAACCTCTGTTCTATTCTCTGCCTATTCTGCTATCTTTTCTCATCTGCAATAATGTGGGTATGAGGGTGCATTTGTCTGAGAGAGAGAGACAGAGAGAGAGAGAGAGACAGACAGACAGAGAGAGACAGACAGAGACAGACACAGAGGGAGGTTCTGGTATCTGGCCAGACTTAACCTAAATTTATTATTTCAAACACCCTGAAGGGCTGGCTGTCAGTGCCTGTCCTCTATTTGCGATTACTGTAAATGTTTCTGGCACCGGGTGACCCACAGTAATAAAAACTGAGAACAAACTTCACACTCTAAATCACAGCAGAAAGGCCCCTCACTCTGAGGTATGATGCCACTTTGTCGTGCTGAGGCCTGAGAACAAATCAAGTTTGGCTTTCCTAAGCCAGATTTATGGTGCTCAACATATTTGCTGAAGTAAGTCCCAAGCAGGCTCCTAGAAAACATGTTCATAGCTTTGCACTGTAGTGGAACTTTCTGCTTCTGATGCAATGGGTCTTTTTGTAACCTTTCCGTTCACCTTTCAGTACTCTTTCTTCATGGGAAAGAGTACCTGAACTTCAGTTCTTTTTTACACTGGGGAACCATTTACTGAAAGTTGAGTCTATGTAAACATAAAAGTTAGGTATAGGCAAAGGGGCAAAGTTGAGAATATGGATCACTACAATCAGAACCACACTGCCGACACATGTAAAGTACATACAACTACTGTATGTAGACAGCCTACGGCAAAAATAGCTACTAGGTTGAGGGAAATAAACATTGGCTGGTTCTAGTCGAAATGAAAGCTGTATAATGTGTATAATTGTGTATACCACTTTTTGCTTCACCTGTCATGTTCAGCGTACACCTGGGATGTTTTAGTTCAGTGAGCGGTCAACCTCCGTTCAGTTCAATCTGTGGTCAGTGGCGGTTAACTGACCCAAAATGTGCCGCGCATGGTTATCGCAGTACTGAGTGATCCCTTCAGGAAAACAAAAGATGGCTGCCTCGAGCAGCCTACATCTGCAGGGTGCATCATACTCCATATTGCAGCAGCAGACCTCTCTGAACAGCCTCTGAAGCGCCAGTGCCCAGCAGGAGTCTTATTACCTTACGATGGTGATGGCTCCGTGATTTGGCTGCTTCCTCTGCCAGGAGGCACGTCTCCATTTGACATGTAAATGCCACACGGATCCAGCTGCCACCCTCCTCCTGGTTAATTACCCACGCAAAGGCTGTGTGGCGCTCGGTTCCTGATTTAATAACACCCCACCAACAATGCGGGCATTAAGCTACTTATCGCTTAAATAGTAGGAGCGCATTGTGTAGACTCTGTTAAAATGGTTCTGCAGTGCTCAGCCTGATTATCTGCATAATGAGGTTCACCATGCTACCGAATAATGGTGAGAGGTGGTTACTGTTAGTGTTAATTAGCATAACAATATGAACTTGGCACAGTTTGTGTTGTTTGTGTTTTTTTCCATTGAATTGTATTAACAAATAAGGAAGCCATTTCTACTGTCTACCCTGGCTATATCATTTAAGCATTGCCCTGCCAGTGTTAAATACATTTAAATCATTTGGAAGACCTTCGATACAAAAAAGAAAAGAGAGAAGAAGAAATGAGAATGTACCTGAGAGCTCACCTTCCCCTCTTTTTGTCATAAGATATTAGTTTACTTAGGGTGTTCTATAAGGCCATGCCATTGCTCTCATCTCTTTTCTTTATTATTAGATTACATTAGATTAGATTCAACTTTATTGTCATTACACATGTATAAATACAGGTAACGAAATGTCGTTTAGCATCTAATCAGAAGTGCAAGAGCAGCAAGTGCGATATGTACAGTATATACAATATAGACAGTAGTGAATTATGTACAATAAGTAGGGCAATATGAACATGTGGGAGTACTTTGTTGTTAATCTTTGTGGGGGATATAAACAGATGTGCTATAAACAAGTATACAGTAGAGCTATTAATATATATAATGGGCTATGGACAAGTATACAGTTGTGCTATAAATATATAAGTTAGTAAATATGATCTGTATGAACAATATGTACAAGATATATACCGAATGAACTATAACACAGATGTACAGGAGATATACAGTATTGACAATATACATTTTTGTTGTGGAGTGGAGTGGGGATGGGGTAAAGTTCACTGACATTGGGAGAGGTGAAGAGGGACGGGGCGTGGAGGTAGTGGTAGTGGTGTCATGGTAGGGGGAGAGAGTGGTGGCGTAGTAGGGGGGACATGGAGGTTCAGCGGTGGGTAGAGTTCAGGGGGTGCGAGTGGTGGCATGGTAGGGGGCGAGAGTGGGGTGAGAGCATCCTGACCAGCTGCACCACAGCGTGGCATGGGAGCTGTGTAGTGGCGTAGTGGGAGGACATGGAGGTTCATCGGGGGGTAGAGTTCAGCAGGGAAACAGCTGTAGGAAAGAAACTGTTCCTAAACCTGCTGGTTTTAGTCCGAAGGCTCCTGAAGCGCCTTCTGGAGGGGAGGGGCTGGAAAAGTCTATGATTGGGGTGCGAGGGGTCCTTCAGGATGCTACGAGCCCTGCGTAGGCACCGCTTTCTCTGGATATCCTCGATGGCCGGTAGTGGGGTCCCTGTGATGCGTTGGGCGGTTTTCACCACCCGCTGTAGTGCTTTCCGGTCAGCGACAGAGCAGTTCCCATACCACACTGTGATACAGTTGGTCAGAATGCTCTCAATCGCACAGCGGTAGAAGTTGCCCAGGATATCGGCAGACAGGTGGTTCTTCCTCAGTGTCCTCAGGAAGAAGAGCCGTTGGTGAGCCTTCTTGACCAGGCTGGAGGTGTTAATTGTCCATGATAGGTTCTCTGAGATGTGAGTTCCCAGGAACTTGAAGCTGGAGACACGTTCAACAGCCACTCCATCTGATGCTGTGGTTTTATGTTTACATGTAACAGGTCACTGCTTGTCGCTGCTCCTGTATGTACTGAGAGTACAACGCAGTAACCAAAAACCCAAACAGATGAAAGCATGTAGTGAGGCTTCATTCATTTTGAGCACAGTCCCCCAAAGCATTCTTTTCCGTTTCAGAGAATAGGGGGGAGCACATTCGGAAGAGGCTGAGTGGTTTCCGAGGCTCAGGAAAACTAAAGATAGCCGAATGGTGTGATGACACAGGATTGACGAAGGAAATGTAACTCGGAAAATATCACAAGGATAACAAGGAATGTCACTAGGTGTGCGTGCAAAGGGTACCCTAAGGTCTCACCTTACTCTATAAGCACTGTATATTACGATTGCTCTTCAGTGACAGAGGAAATAATGGGCTTGATCTGTGGGCAGCTGTGGCCTAATGGGAAAGACATCTTGGTCTTGGGATCGGAAGGTTGCGGGTTCAAATCCCATGCCGGTAGGAAAGATGTGGGTGGGGGAGTGAATCACTAGCTCTCCACTCATGGCTGGAGTACCCTTGAGCAAGGCACCTAACTCTAACTTCAGGGACTGTAGGCCTACCTGTCAGCTGCTCTGCATAAGAGTGTGACCCCCACCTTTGTCACTACTGGAGCTGATGTTTGTAACTTGACACAATAAAGTGAAGTTCACAAGTGGATAACTTCTTGATAAACATATATATCATCATAACAAGATAAAAAATGAATGACTTATGGCATATATTTGGTGCCAGCCATCCAGGTTAAATGTAATGTGAAATAAATATTTTTTTTGCCATTTGTGGCAACATCCCCAAAGAATTGAAAGGCATTTCCTCAGTGCCGGTGCTTGCTGTGGTTGCAATTGACAGGTGCCTTGAGTCTAACTGCAACCCAAACCTTTGTAATTAAAGGAACCATGCTTAGGAGGAATTTGCATGTAAAACATCACTAAGATTTGCAAATGAGCTTTTTTTAGGGAAGCCTATGTGGAAAGACTACAGGTATAGAGCCAGCAGTGGCAAAGTCAATGCATGAGCCTCTTTCAGATGTCATTGGTCTACAGAATCACATTGGGATTTACTGAAAGTTCAGGGGTGGTTTCCTCCACTCTAGCTTTTTAATGTGCTTGCGTGTGTGTGTGTGTGTGTGTGTCTATGTGTAATTGTGTGCGTGCATGTGTGCATGCTTGTGTGTGTGTGTGTGTATGTGTGTGCGTGTGTGCGTTTCTATGTGTAAATGCATGTGTGTGTGTGTGTGTGCGTGTGTGCGTGTATGTGTGTGTGCAAGTACTGTATGTGCACACTGCTGGAGGGGTGAGTGCATGATCACCAGCATGAGGTTTATTTCTTCCAGCGGGGGAGCTCAGCAGGTGTCTGCAGCCCATGCTTGAGCAGATGGCCCCCTGGATGCTGCATGCTGCCTGCACTGGACAGACTCTGAGCTCTCTGCCCTACCCTTCGCCCTTGCCTCCACCCAGGACTTGTGGACACAGAGGCATGGATTACCATGATAAAAGACTTGCGGATGTAACCATCTATGCTTTTACATTACATTTAGCTGACGCTCTTATCCAGAGCGACTTATGGTTATTTTTTTTTAGGTACAGGGTACAGTCCCTGGAGCAATGTGGCGTTAGATGCCTTGCTCAAGGGCACTTCAGCCATGGATGAGGGTGCAGGACAGCACTAGTTATTTACTCTCACACTCTTCCTACTGGCATGGGATTCAAACCTGCAACCCTCCGGTCCCAGGACCTACTGTACTCCCTAACCATCAGGCCACAGCTGCCTGTCACAGCTATGCTGCATTCTTGCACTAACTGTGTCTGTCATCAAATCCTAATGCTGCCGACCATATGGCCAGACTGCAGTAACACTCAAAGAAAAGAGACTTAAGCTGCTGAGGTATATCTTTGCCTTTTTTGTAACACAGGGGTGGTATTGTAAAGGGACACTGCTTTGAATAACTAATAGTGGATTTTCATCATTTTGCTGCGTCAACCGCTGTCACAGGCAGTTTCTTTGGCCTCAGCATAAAAAGTGTCCAAAGGGTCCACTTACCAACGCAGGCAAAGTAAAGAGGGTGAGAAACGTACACAGCATTCTTGCATGTCTCTGCATCATCATCATCTTCATCATCCACCATGACCCAAACTATGTTACCAACATATATATGCTAAAACTCAAAGGATTCTTTTTTTTTAAATTTGGTGCCTGATTTCGCACACATACTGGAGATGTTATGATAATATGGTAAGTGCTTATTAACAGGTTCCTGTGAAGGAAGATAAGTCTTGTATCCTAAGATGTATCCATCCTTGAAATATTGAGACATGAAAGGCTAAAAAAATTGTGTCATGTCAGCTGTAGGGAGAACTGTGTGCTGCATTCATTCCACACACTGCAGCACACTGACAGGGAGAGAGAGGTGAACAAGTAGGCAGAAAATACAAACACAGACCAAAAAGACATTTTACATGCGTTCTGTGTTGAGTATGTACTGTAGTAATCCCTAAGTCAACAAAAGGTGACAGCGCTGTCACGCCAGGGGACAACTTCGCAGCACAGAGCCACTGAGAGGCGGCAGAGATTGCACTCCGGCGCTCTCTATTTAGTCTACCTGTGCCCGCCAAATCCCACATCTAATAAAGGGGAGAGCAGGAGGGAGAGAAAAAGGTTTAAGTGTGATTAAGATTCACGGGCAGAAAAGGAAAGAGTGAAGGAAGGGGGAGCGACAGAGAAAAAGAGAGAGAGTGTGTGAAACAGAAAAGAGGTAAGCGAGCAAGGCAGACAGACACAGAAAGAGTGTGTGTGTTTGTGTGTGTCAGTGTATGAAAGGGAGAGCAAGAAAGACGTACAGAAAGAGACAGAGAGAGAGAGAGTGTGTTTGTGAGTGTGAGTGTGTGAAAGGGAGAGAGAGAGAGAGACATAGAGAGAGGGAGAGAGAGTGTGTGTTTGTGAGTGTGAGTGTGTGAAAGGGAGAGAGAGAGAGAGAGTGTGTTTGTGTGTGTGAGTATATGTGTGAGTATGTGAAAGGGAGAGAGAAAGAGAGAGAGAGAGAGATGCCGCAGAAACCCCCCTAGCAGCAGCATGCGGACTTGGGCCACGACAGAGCCTGATTAAACTAGTGAGCCCCCTCTGACCTGATTATCCTGCCTTATTCCGCATGCACTTGAAGGGGAAAAGCCCACTGCAGGATCCAGACCCCAGAGATTTCATGCTAGTGCAATACTTACCGATACTGTGTCTCCTTGCAATGTTAGGTAGTGCCTACAGCTGCCTAAAATGACTGTAGCAGTGTTCTCAGTGGTTAAAAAGGCAGGTGTAGTTAACGATTCTGCTTAGCAAGGGAACAGTACAGGCTTGTTTCAAGGGGATGCTCAAAGATTTTGCAGTGGGAGCGAGCTAAAGTTTCGCCCCCTAAAAATGAAAACAATCCCCCCAAAAGAAAGGACAGGCATCCATTCTCACTCACTAACTTTTACAGCGGGCTCTTCTACTGCTCTCCCTCATGGCATCCACCCACACACGCGTGCACACACACACACACACACACACATCTGCACATGCACGCATCTACACACACACAAATTTATATATACACACATAATCTCTTTCTTGCTCTCTCTCTGTCTCTCCTTCTCTCTCTCTCCTTCACACACACATGCACACACATACACACACACACACACACACAGAAACCCACACAAACCTACACACACCCTCCTTCGCTCTGCCTCTGTGTCGCTCCATAATAAATAAATCAGAGCAGATCACCCACTGGAGAGCATGCGGCTCTAACGATGTTTCAAAGGCAGCTCGACGGGATGATCTCTGTCTCTGCCACTCCATCTTTAATTAGTTTTATAGGATGAAGGTGGGGGTGCTGATGGAGGTGGAGGGGGATTGTTACAGCCGCTGAAAATCAGCTTTTCCAGTCGGCTGATTTACCCTGAAAGAGAGGAAAACAAACCTGCCATGTCAGCAGAGTCTGCACTAAGCCTGGAGAACATGTGCTACAGAGAGAGGGAGGGAGAGAGAGAGAAAGAGAGAGTGAGAGAGAATAGGAGGGAAACGAGAGCGAGAGGGACAGAAAGAAGAAGGCAGGTTAAAATGGAGAGAGAGGTAAGGATAAGGAAAAGAGGAGTGGGTGAAAATACAGAGAGAGAGAGAGAGAGAGGGGGAGAACGAGAGAGGGAGAATGTGAGAGAGAGAGAGATAATGAAAGAGAGAGAACTAGAGAAGAAAAAAAAGAAGGACAGGGCGAGAGCTGGACCAAGATGCAGTATGAATGAATGAATGAATGAATGAATGAATAAGAGTGAACCACAGGGTATTGGTTTTGGCCAGACAAATTCAATATGACACTGATGAAGTTGTGTACGTTTTCTTGTGATGTATTATTTTAAATTGTGTAGAAAAGCAATTTTTGGAATGTTTTTTTGTACCACATTGCCAGGTATTTTCATGAAATAAATAGTTTGCTTATTATGACATACTTATTTTTGTTTCTTTCTCCATTTATTACTGGTTTCCCTTAACGTTTTTTTTTTTTTTTTCTGTGAGGGCAAACTAGCTGAAATGTTTCATAATGTATGTGACCAAGAAACGACTGGTGCAGTAAAGGCTTCACTGTATGGGTTTTTCACATCAAGGTTCACCTCAGCTGCAGTCTGCCAAAGTCTTCCCCTTAATGAAGCGAGTGCCTGCTTGAATATTGCTAGTTGGCTGTAGATAAAAGGCTGTATATTTTGGGTGGGTGGTTCGGAGTGATGTAAGCGTGAAAATGTCATACATTGACATCGACCACACGTCACCTGGGGGAATATTGTAAGTGGGGGGTTTACTCACTAACCCAGATAAGTAAACTCAGAGAAAGTGGTAATCTTTCTAATAGAAGAGTCTCGTGCCTTCATTCTCCCAGCAAGAAGGCACAAGAGTCTTGTAGTCTTGTATTAGAACGTCTACCACCTGCAACCCCTGCCCCCCCCAACACGGCAAAGAAAACGTAGCTGTCTATACACAAGATAGGGAAAGGGAGGAAGGAAAGGCAGTGAATAAATTATGGGGCAGATTTAATCCTTACCCATAAAACAATAACAGCAGCAACAGGAGCTGCAGCAACAGCAACAGCAGCAGCACTGAGCCTTTGCAATATTGCCCTCGGAGACAAAGATCATACATTGTTCTTAATCAGCGCAGTCCTTGAGTCACTAATGAAGGTCGTAACAAACCCCAGAAACCACACAAGGACTTAAAGGTTTGAAACGAGGAATTGAATTTACAAACACCCTGGCTGATAAGGATAGAAGCCTTCATAAGCTTGTAGCTCGCAACAACAATATTAATGTAACTAGCAATGCTTAAGGAAGAAAAAAAAAACAAAGAAAACATCTGATTTCCCAGAGGCAGAGAAGCTCATTTCCAGCCACACAGAGCTATATTATCCTGCGATAACCACTTTGAATAAGCATTATGTAAATCTTTTGCCCAGCTGTGATGTGTGTGTGTGTGTGCGCGCGTGTGTGTGTGTGCGTGTGTGTGTGTGTGTGTGTGTGTGTGCATGTCTCTCTGTGTGTGTTAGCATGTGTGCATGATGCATAGTGGCCAAGTTCTATATTTTCACCGGCCGGCATATTCTCCGGAGGGCCGTAGAGATGTTATATCGCCTCTGAGGATCTCTAATCCATTTAAACATGTGCACACGCTGTCAGCAGGTTTGTGAACAGCCAGCGCGCGGATGTAAACACAGAAAGCAGAATGGATTATGGGAGAATAATCCTGTCGCAAGGTGGACTCCAAAGGGATTCCTGACGTGCTGTCTGGTTTACGAAAGACATCCAGACACCAGGCATTTAATTCATGCATGCCACCTCATTCAGTGTTGTGAAGATTTCTTCCTTTGCGGTTGTGCATTTTATGTACCCAGCGTTTCTTTACTGGTACTCCTAGTCCTGGTGTTTGTCTTGTGGTTTAGGCTTGACTCATGGCTTTCTGCATAGTTTATACACTCACTCTCAGAAGTTCAACCCCAGATTATCTGGTAACTAATCCCTTTCCTAGTAAATTAAAAGACACTGAAAACAGCCATGAGTTGCTCATAGACTTGAGATGGTCTTATATAGTCTGTCACTATACTAAGGCCATGACATGCTTAGCACGTCTGCCCTTAATGAATGCCCGGTAAGTCGGTTTTGGAGAAAAAAATGCTTTAGTGCTCCTGTTCGAGTAGGGTTTTTGTACCCAACCCTACTCGAAAGCCTTAAGCAAAACATGGTTGCAATGAATTGACATACAGAGGAAGTGTATGGGTGTGTGGCTGTTCTTACTGGTTTAGTTGGTAAATGTCTGTAAGACACTGTACTTTGCAGTGACTTTGCTCAGAGTCCTGTGTGTTATATTTCTCACAATTTTTCTCACAAATGCATTTTAGGTCGACCCTGTGTTAACATTCATATGAGGATTAAACTTGACGTGACTAACTAGGATAGAGTCATTCATCACTGGGGTACTGGGGTCTTTTACATCCAGTGCCTATAAATACCTTGAACACAGTTCACCTTCCCAGCTGCACTCAACCTGCTGTGGGGTTTGCTCTCCACCCCACCCCCCATCTTTTATTTCTCTCATGTGGAGTAGGTGCTAAACCCATATGCATTGCCACTGTCTGACTCCGGCACGATCCCCTCGGTGTGTTTAACAACCGATGATGACGTTCTGCTTGCGTATCCTTGGCAAGGTCAGAATTTTAACTGGTGCATTGGTACGCAGGTGGGTTAAACGGCTTGTAACATGCAAGCAAGTCATTTGGGTGTCTGACTAAATCTCTCCGTTGAACACGTAAATAGAAAGTAATTCCTGAATGACAATATTTTCCAGTGAATTATGAAATAAAACACAAATAGGACTAAAATCGTTTGAAATGTTTTCATGTTTTAAAATTCACTTGGAAAACAATAAAAAAAAACATTAATTGATTGATGGATTGACTGGTGGTTTGTTTGACAAGCTTGTGCATGGAGTATGGTTCAGTCTGAAGGTTCCACCAGCCCATTAGAATCTTCTCATGTGTGTGCTGTGAAGGGTCCTTGTTTAAAAGTAGGGCGACCTGACCAGCTCATCTGTGTCAAGAGTTCCTGAGATTCAATCTGACTGTGTCAGACCAGGCAGAAACTCACTAAAATGAAATGGAGGAGCAGTGAGGTTTTTTTTTTTTTCGCCTCCCTTAAGGAAAGACCTGAGCTACCCTTGCTTCACTCTTTCTGTCTGTGTCCACCTGACCTGTGATCTGTGAAAAACACTGCACTGTACTTCTCTTAATCTCTCAGAAAGCAGCCAGTATCACAACTCTGTTCATCTAAGCCTGTCATAATGCCAGCCACTCAACATCACTGGGTCAGTGGAGTCACTTTGTTATTTTACAGTGGAATGGTGTGTAGCACCACAAAAAAGTCCTAAAACTCTGTCCCACATTAAATATAACTGCTGTTGCTGAAACGCTGCTGGTCCAGCTGCCAACGCTTATAATTTAAACTGCAAATTTGTAATGGTTCTTGGAATGGGCCTCATGTCCAGCATTGCAAATGTGAGTTAATAACATAATAACTTGGTGACTAAATGTTCTTGGGAATTATGGAAGAACCAAGAAGCGGGATAAAATGGCAGAAAGGAATTGATGTTCAGCGGGAGGGCTTGCATTCCTGTGGCTCACAGCACACGCAATTCATTTGCACCTCATCATGTCTGCTTATGGCTTAACGGAGGTGTCAAATGGGGCAATATTACCATGGGGATATCAGTTCACATGCAAAACCCTTTAAGTCTATTTTCAGAAATGTGCAAAAATTAAGTGATCTCCTGAAAACTGCAATTTAAATATTATTATCAAATAAAAACAAATCAAGCCAAAACAATCCAGTTGGAGGTGGACTGATAATAAAGTATAAAAATTATATAAATATATTTCTGTAATTTATATATTGTGTAAACTCATCACAAATGGACTTTCTTCTAGACTCTGCTCTGAGCCAAAACCATATTGGCTCCCTTCATGCATAAATGTTTCAGTATACCTTCAATACTACAATAATTATTCATATTATGTGTATATTATATCATTAAACAATGCTGGGTAATGAGTCACACTTATCTGATTAATATAATCTGATGATTAAAAAGTTTATTAACTTTTATGGAATTTGCCTTTTCTTAATAAGAGAATTATTTAAAAAGCAGTTGTAAAATATCAGTTAGTAGTAAATGCTTGCTTTGATATTTCCACTATTTGCAGGATTTTCACAGTATACAGTTTCGTCTTGTTGAAATTTTAAAGAGGTGCTCTCCTTCAGTGGCCCCTTTTTGTGTGGGAGGATTAAAAAGTATCATGGAAGGCTCTGTAAAAAAGGACTGGTGTTTACATGTGTTTCAGCTCTCCGCTGTGTATTTGTGAGAGTGGGTGGGTAGCGCTGTGTGTGTGTGTGCGTGTCTGTGGGTGTGTCTGTGTGCATAATGTGAGTGTGTGTGTATGCATATGTGAGCATGTGTGTGTGTGTGTGTGTGTCTGTGTGTCCTTGTGACGGAAGGAAAAAAGTAGTACAAACAGGGTCCCTTAGGCCCTGTTAATTTCGAGTAGAGAGCTGCATTTTTCATGTGGGTCGTAAATATTACAAAGACTAGGGGGTGGCAGGGGGGTTGGACATAGACTCTCTGAGTGCCGAGCACGAGCTCATGAATGAGACAGATGTTGCATCATAATGACAAGAATACAGACCACAGCCCCCATTCCGCCACACTGTTCTGGGGACGGGAGAACTGCTTGCTGTACCATAAGAACCTCCACACAGTGCAAGGTTTTATATCTCAGGAGCTGTGGTAGGATGATGTGTGTAGTGGATGTATGTGCCTGCCTTCAAACACACATAGTTGATTATGTAATCATTTAGTTATTATAATTATTGAATCTAATTATTTCATGAGTTAATCATTATACTATATATAGTTCATTCATGGTTAAAAAGACTGTTTATCATTTACAAAATTACAAGATTTATTTTTATAATTAGTTCATGATGAACTAATGCATTGGTAATGCATTACTGCCAGTTGTCAGAATAAAGTGTAGGCCTTACTCTATAATCTGAATAATTATGGAAATTTACATTGTCATGTAGAATTTGGTCTGAAGGCAGCATAGAGAGAAAAAACAATGGTTTGAGAACTGAATATCTCTGGCCTTTTAAATGAAACCCGAGGATCTCATAGCTCTCCGGTGAACCCGATATTAAGAAATGATGTGTTGTCATTACTTTATCAATCCAATACTCCTTCTTTATTCATGCGAGACTCCTGCTGCCAATATCAAATCACTGCATTATTGCACTGATATGTGTGACGAGCCATAGGCTGTGTGTGTGGGTTATAGTGAATGCAGTCGGAGAGGCTCAGCAAGAGAGAGAGAGCTCTCAGAGAGAGAGAGAGCTCTCAGAGAGAGAGAGAGCTCTCAGAGAGAGAGAGAGAGAGAGAGAAGAGAGAGAGAGAGAGAGAGAGAGAGAGAGAGAGAGAGAGAGAGAGAGAGAGAGAGAGAGAGAGAGAGAGAGAGAGAGAGAGAGAGAGAGAGAGAGAGAGAGAGAGAGAGAGAGAGAGAGCAATGATTCGGTAAGGAGGTGGTGAGAGGCCAATCATCTTTTGCTTTGCCCTGCTTGAGCCTGGCTCAAAGGACACCCTGTATATTTCATCAGCTCTAATGCATTTCATATGTCAGCTGTCTACAGACTGTCACATCAGCACGTGCTGGCGGGTCACAGCGAACTTGGGTGCTTCTCTGCACAGCTCCTGAGCTCAGGTCACTATACTCTGCTGCTCATGCTGCCTGTCTAGGCTGTGCTCTCTCTCTCTCTCTCTCTCTTTTTCTCTCTCTCTCTGTCTCTGTCTCTCTCTGTCTCTGTCCCTCTCTCTCTTTATCCAAAGTAGCAAAACTACATACATATTCATACACACTAACAGTCACTCAGACATAAAGACATAAAGACATAAAGACACACACACACACACACACACACACACACACACGCACACACACACACGCACACACGCACACACGCACATACACATACACACACATAGTTGTAAGATTTGTGCATTGTTCACGTTGGGTGTGGGGGAGCTGGGTCTTTGACATAACCTTTTTATTTCATGTTCTACTACAGCTACTTTTCCTCTGGCTGCCTATATCCATCTCTGCAGGTCCAGAGCTGAAAGCTAGCTGACAGTATGTGGACGTGTAAAACACATACATTTTCATGCGGGACAAAGTATTTCATTTAATTTCATTTAAATTTATCTTTATTTACCAGGGAATTAAACCACGTTGAGATCGAAATCTCTTTTACCAGTGATCCCTGGCCAAGAAGGCAGCACATTACGTAAAACAAAAACACAATATACAAAATATAGTCAATAAGTTAATTTGAACAAGAAGCAAGTGAATTAAAACAACATAAAAGACATGAAACACAACAAACACACAAAAGTTAGTGGAAAAAAGCAAGAACACAATTTAAAAAAAGGAAACATTAAGATGATTTAAAAATACCCAGTGATATAAAAAAATCCAGTTTAACCTGTCTTTGCAAGTCATTCCATGTAGCTGGGGTACTGTAACTAAAAGCAGTTTTGACAAATTCTGTATTTGATTTTACTGTGTCAAATGAAATAAACTTACTCAATTGTAAATTATACTCCTTGTTATTGGGTTTCAGTAGAGGGTATATGTGTAAAGAAAGCTCGCCAATAATTGCTTTATATACAAAAATTAACCAATGTTTCTGTCGTCTTGCATAAAGTGAGCACCAACCAACCAATTTATACAGTAGGCTGCACAGTGATGAGTAGAATAGCTTGCTTGTGTAATAAATCCTGTTGCGGCGTGATACACAGATTCTAAGGATTGCGGCAGAGTCTTTGTGGATTTTTCATCCATCATACATCACCAAGTAAGAAATCACATCGACACTGAACCATTTCAGGTTGAAACGCACACATATATGCAACAGATTGTTATTGGGAAGTGCTTTTCCTGAAGACAGACACTTGTGTAAAGATGATTTAGTTTCTGCTGATGCTGCAGCGCACTCTTGCATGACTAAATTCCAACTGTACGTGGCAGCTGTGAGAGGGATGACATGCCAGCATAGGTTTGATACTCTCAAGCGGCTTTCCCTTTCTCTGAACAGCTGTGTTGAGTTTGTGATTAGTTTGATTAGGTTTGCTTTATTGAATCTTATGAGATCAAAATGAATCCAAGCAGGAAATTCCATGGACTATTCTTACTGTGCAGTATGGAGGCATATGAAGGCGTTATCCCCCATTTTAATCTCCCAACTAAACTCAGTTGTGCGCTTAACTTTGTATATTAGTATCATTGCAACAGTCCAATAGAGAAATTAGGTACTAAAATGTCCTTCTTTGAAAATCAACCTTTTAAATTGTTTTTTTTTTTAGAAAATATTATTAATGAAATGTTATCCAACTACCCACAGGAAAGATGGCACCTTAGACCAAATTCAACAGCAGTTATAATTTAGAGTTTTTCTGTGCCCAGGACTGAAAACACAAAAGAAAATGATAAAATGACAGAAATGTCATTTTTGAGTGTGACCTTCAGCATGTTTTGGCACAGATGAATGACCAGCTCTTCACAAGTAGTGATTTTTGGTGAGGTGGTGAGGGCTGATGCTCCTTAATTGGTCAGTGTTTCTCATTGCGTCGGTAGCAGCTGTAATTGTGGAAGGCTTTTATCTCGACTCTGATTGACACTGACAACAGCAAAAAAAAAAAAATGCTTCTGCGGGAAGCATGGCAATGAGTCTCTGATTAATTTCCCAGCACATTTCTAAAGACAGACAGACTGTTTTTTTATATTGGACAGCAGTTGTTTTGTTAAGATGGATGGGCAGGGCTGCTTGTTTGCGGTCTAACCTTTAATATTTGTTTGACCCATTTTAACACTTTTTTGACTGGACTTACAAACCAACAGAGCCAAAGGGCTATTTGGGGCATATATTATTAGAAATTGTAACTTTACCTTTAAAACACTTCTAAACACCAATAGTTAGTGAGATTATCTTTGTGGTATAAAACCTCCTTCTGTTTTTTTTTTTTTTGCCTCTGGTGATGCTCTCGGCCAGTGTGTGCGTTGCCCACAGATCTGCAATGAGAAGCTTCCAGATTCTTCCGAGCAAATGTTTTCACAGGTGGCTAACACTTAATTAAAGGTGATTTGGGAAGTGTTATTTGTACAGTTTGTTTTGAGACGCGTCTCTTTCTTCCTGTCATTTCATATGACTTCATTTAGGATTTTGTCAACTTAACTAAATCAGAATAACTAAATAAAACATAACATGATGGTTGAGAAAATGAAGAACAGAAGTATTGTGTAGCTGTGGTTGTATGCAGACAAACACTGCCAGATGTATGTTCATAAACACATGTAGAGATGACCATAGTGTAATAACATCTAACTGTCAGTGGAAACAATTGCATAATGTAACACATCTGGAATTTCAAAACTTGTGTCAAATCCAATCAGTCAACCGAGCAATGCAAAACACATTTGGAAAATGATGATTGAAAACTCAAGATTACAGGTGTTTTGAAGAGAAAGCCATAGGCACAGCCAGCTGTTTTTGTTGCTATTCTGCGAGTTGAGATTTCAACTGAGATCTCACTACATGCAGTGCTAATGTCATTTCCACTTCTTGCAAGGATGTGTCTATGAGCTTAAGTTGGCATTAGGCACACTATCAAATTAGGAACATGACACTAAGTCATTTATCTGTGAACCTGTGTGTGTGTGTGTGTGCGCGCGCGTGTGTGTGTGTGTGCGTGTGTGTGTGTGTGTGTACTTTGCCAGCTCATTCCAGTTATTCACACAAGAGACGATCTCTTAAAGAGACCTCCTTAACCTATCAAACGTTCATACAGCATATGGCCGGCAGGAACGACATTACATTTCAGAAAGAGGGGCAGGTCACAACAGGGTGCAGGAATACAGAGAAGCAGAAACAGACCGAAAGGGTGGAGAAATGTAGAGCGAGAGAGAGAGAGAGGGAGAGAGCGAGAGAGAGAGAGAGAGAGGGAGAGAGAGGGAGAGAGGAGAAAGTGAAGGGCGAAGAGCAGGAGCACCTAATAATTGTCTCATTCACACAGCTCGGCAGTAATTGGCAGCATGACCGTTCTGCTCCTCAGTTTAGTTATTTAATGTGGGGTGAATCTGAAGGTCAGCGAAATGACACAAGCAAGCTGTGCCTTGCATAACCTAAGAAACCAGGCAATTTACAGTGTTACTGTGATTATGCCCTTATTTTTTGATTGTTTGTGTGTGTGTACATGTGTATGTGCATGCGTGTGTGTGTGTGTGTGTGTGTGTGTGTGTGTGTGTGTGTGTGTGTGTGTGTGCATGCGTGTGTGTGGTATAATGTGGTATATGTGTGTGTGTGTGCAAGTGTGTGTGTATGTATGTGTATGTGTATGAGCATGTATTCAGATGTGACACTTCTTTTGCATTTCACTTTTCTTGTCAACTGCCTCTATGTAGCTTAGGGCATGTCACACAACCGGCAAGCATTTAAAGACATAAAAAGCTTGGTTATAAATATGCCATGCAAAATCCTGTAATCCTCAAGCTGAAATGGAAGCCACTGAGAGTTACAGTTCTGGAAAGGACAGCTCTTAGCACACTGCGCGGTCAAAGTCTTTGCAAAGAAGCACTGGGGATGTGAAGCAAAGAAAGATTAACCTTTTCTGCCGAATAATTTCAAAAAGTGAGAACAGCAAGTGAGACTACCCTGATAATATACAGATGCTATTAAGAATGGTAGATAATAGTTGGTGGATGGACGATACACATATTATGTGTTTTTAATATATCAATTTATATGAATTATTATTTTTTAGGTATATGAGATATAAGTTTCAAACAGCATTCAGCCTGTTTCCCTGGAAGCCTAGAGGTAGGGAAAAACCTATTTTTTTCTTCTTTTTATTAAAGAGCCCTCCTAGCAGTGAGAGTGGCTTTTGAAAGCAGCAGTCACTTTTACATGCTGCTACAGGATTCAGTGCCTGTGTTTGATGTGCAACTTGAATCAGTCGGACAAATGAGCTTCCAGCTGCTGAAACTGGGCAGACAGTACAAATGCAGAGAAGGCAAAAAAGAAGAGAGACGTTGTTCCAATAAATAGTTAATGGATTCCTCTGAATATATTCATGTTAAAAGAGGGAGGGAGAGAGGGTTGAAAAGAGGAGAAAAAGAGGGGGAGTAATATTTTGAAAGAAAATTATGGAGAGAGAAAGAGAGAGAGAGAAAGAGAGAGAGAGAGCGAGAGAGAGAGAGAGAAAGAGAGAAAGAGAGAGATGGCTCCCTTGTTAGCTACAGGGTCCAAACAGCTAAGGATGCACTCCGGGGACCCCTAATAGGCAGAGTGTTGAAACGATGAACTGGAGAGGAGGAGAGCGAGAGGGAGGTAAAAATGTAGAGGTGCAGGGTTAAAAAGACGAAAAAAAGATAACGGGAGAGTAGAGGCATGGGAGAAATAGTGTGAAATTGAGAGGGGAGTGAGCGAAAGAAAGAAAGAAAAAAAGAAAGAAACAGAGCTGTGAAGAGCACAAACCACATTTTTGCCTTAAGACTTTCTTCCCTTCTCCCCTCCTGATCTCCAAGGACACGAGAGCACACGCAGAAATAAATCCCAGTGTTCCCCGCTAAAAAAAGAACCAGAACAATCAAAATGCAAATCACAGGGACACCACATTACCATATCACAATTCAAAGTTTAAACATAGATACATTATACACGGTTTAAAAATGTGATATTTCATGCATGACCATGTGGTAAGGTCTAACAAAAGGTATAATTCAGTCTACTGTTATTCATTATTTATTTGTTATTATCTCAATATAACAATCTCAACAAAAACTCAATCAAAACAAATTTTGTCTGTTTTTATAATGTCCAGTGGCTCTTATATCTTGTGAGAACAAAGCAACAGAAGAGAGCTAAAATGGCCACCAGCTGGAGGACACATCTCAGCTGAAAGCATAGGTTGTAAATGGAGCCCACTTCCAGATCATTCCGCCTTGTGATCTATGTGCTCCTCTAATGCAGCCCCACTGAGCGTATCTGACAGCAGCCTCTGAAACAGTCTCATTCAAGCTGTTGAAAAGCCGTCAATAACTGATTAATCCTGCTCTTGCAGCACAGCTCATAAATGGCTGAACATATTGTGTGAATTGTCAATATGTAAGTGAACAGCCATTGAAGGGTGGCTTGACTATGTAAACAAAGAACCACATAGAGACAGCGAGCATACTGGTGGGATAATTGCTGTTCCATTTGTGTAAGGATTATTTGTCGAGTATCAACCAAATAAGCCACCATACCATACTGACATGCCCTGACACAAGGCACTGTCAGAAGTGAGACACTTTATTAATCACTGTCCTACCACTGCATAATGGAACATCTGCATTTGTTTTTAAATAAACGATGAAGAAAAAAACTCAAAAAAGATGTGGATAATGGCATTCTGCTTTGCATCCCACTTCTCACTGTTATGCCTATTCTGAGACAGATCTACCATTAGCCTGCAAACAGACAGAACATGGATTTTGCAGTGAGAGGCATATTTTTTCCGTTGTTTCATATACTGAGTGTTTTCCGTATGGATTATTCGCACAAGGTGCAACGCGGATTGTCCACCTGTCCGCCTCGAGCGGAGTGAGTGGAAAAAAAAAATCAACTCCGAGCGCAAAATTGCCAAAATCCGCTCGACATCAAAAGCAACTACTGACAACATTTGAATGTTTGGTGCAGACTTTTTGAACACAAAAAAACAGCTGGATGTGCAACGCGGATTACAAGCGGAAATCCGCGTTCGGTCTGTTTGCGGCCTTAGTTGATATTCCCATTCCTGTGATGGGTAGCCTTTCAGAGGATCAGAACAGGAGATGAATCAGAGGTAATGATCTCCACAGCTCCTCGGTTTCAAAGGCACTGAAAGCAAAAGCCATAAAGATTTAGGTCGAGAAAGAAAAGAATGGAGTTCGCATGAGGTATAAAAGAAAGTATAAAATGCTTGATGGATACACTAATGGATGATCTAAACAAGAGGTTTTAAAGGATTCTGCTGATTAAATGAACTTTGGAAACGTAACCCAGGACTAAGGAACCACAGAGTAGAGGAGTCCGGACTGAGACCTGTAATTAGACCTACTGCTGCAAACTGATGGCAGTTCCAGATGTCATTCTTGGCAAGATGGAGCAGTTGAAAGCGAGGCATAAATGACGGCTCCAGTGGCTTGAATGCCGATCCCTGCTCAATAGCTGAGACATCAGTGGCTTGAATGCGATGTGAGCTGCCTCAGGGACCCGGCAGAGAATGGTAAGAAGTGGAGTGACACATGCCCTTTCCTGCTGATTGAAGACCAGATGGGCTGCAATGGTTTGGGCCATCTGTACGGTTTTCAATTTGGATGCCGACTGGCCTGTTGCATGAGCATTGCACTTAGTAAGCGTGAAAGAGCACCTGATCTCACACAAAAAGCTCAGGTATACTTATTTTCAACGTTTCAACTATTCTCTCATGCAAAAAGGTGTAATGACTAGCAAAACAGACACAATGTTGATTGGAACAGAAGGACAAGCAGAGATGTCCATTTAGATGTCCATTTAAAATTAGCATACAATATGTCCATTGGTTGCTGTCTCCATAGTGATGATAAGCGGAACGTTATAAATAAATACAGGTTGACTATGCTAAGAACACAGGTTGACTGTGCTAAGAACAGAATGGAACCAAGCATAGTGCCTTGGGGCACCCGAAAAGAGTGGAACACCCCCACTTGTAATGATTTTGTAAGGGACAGGACTGACAACAACAGATCACAATAGGACTTGGATTCTGCATTAGACAGATCTGTCACATACCTGAACTGAGAGGAACCCTAACCCAAGATGTCAAGATCACACAGGTAGAAGAGTCAAACGAGCTACTGTAAGTCGTATGCAAATGGACTTCTTTTGGAGCCTGAAGACATTTCACCTTTCATCCAAAAGGCTTCTTCAGTTCTGACCTCATTTTGCGACTCGTTGTTATGTTTGAACATACCCAAAGTTCATTTCACACTGAATTTCTCCTTTAAAGCAATTGACAAGCCTAGCAAAACATGACTGTTTTGCTGAAACCATACTTATTTTAATCAAATTGATTAATCTGTCTCAACTGAAACAAAAAAAAGCAAGACAGTGGATGGCTGAAGAACTGTGGATAGAAAAGAAGCAGTGTCTTTACTACCTTAATGATATGCTTCTGTGGAAATGATCATACACACCTATAGTGAGTAAAACAATCACCATTAGCAACTGAAAGAATTAGTGTAGGTTGGAGCATAGAGAACTAAATTGTGTTAGGAAGCACAGAGGCTTTGGAGGCTTATGCATATGTCAGTACACTGGGCAATTGAGAGGTCACTTTTTGTAGACAACTCTTCACTGGCTTTACAAAAATATTGTAATATAATACATTTTCTGTGATCTTTTTCATTTTTTTTGGGGGGGGGGGGTGGGGGGGGGTGGGTCAAAGCTCTTAAAACACCCACCATAAAAAATAGATTTTACAGCTCGAGGGTAGGTGCATATTTCACACCTGCCAGAGCACCTGTTTATTGCAGAATGTAGTGCAAGTGCATTTTTCCTCTGCTCCCCTTCCCCTGCTTAGAACTACAGTGATGCAGTTAAAACTCATTTAGAATATGAAGTTTGAAGCAAGTGTGTGAACAATTCTTGCCTCCTGGTGACCTGTGTTAAATCTGCTGTGCAGCGACCTGATGGGGTTTAAATCTGAATCAGACTCAGTGAAATCTGAAGGAAGGAAGGGAGGGAGGGAGGGGTAGGGGGGTCCTCTTTTCTCTTCTCTTCTCTTCTCTTCTCTTCTCTTCTCTTCTCTTCTCTTCTCTTCTCTTCTCTTCTCTTCTCTTCTCTTCTCTTCTCCACCCCCTCATCTGTATTCCTCTCCAGCTGTAGTGCTGACCTTTCAGGCAGAGCTGCGCCATGCCTCCCGCTCCCTCAGTATTTGGAAAGCAAATAATCTGTGTTGACTGTTCAACAAGTCCTCGCCGCTCTCCACTCTGCTCCGCGAATGCTCTCACCGCCAGCCTTCGCTCCAGGTAATCCATTTGTATGGAGAGGGACTAGGTGGAGGGCTTTGCAGTGAAAGGGCCGCTCTTTAAAACGTGTTTGACATTTGAGAACAGGCGCGAATTGCCGCACACCCTTTTAATGAACATTACTGTGTACTTCATTCAGGGAGCTGGCTAGATGGTTAATATACACCAGCACGGCTGTGATCTGGCCACTTGGGGTGGGGTGGGGTGGGGTGGGACGGGGGAACAGGAAACCATTACAGGCTGGATGAAAGTGATATGCTAACCAACCGCAAGGCTAAAACAGAAATAATGCAGATTAGCTAATCTTTATATATCCCAAATTAGGCTATAATTTGATTTGAGCGCGATCAATGGTATCAATGGGATCATACCTATGGAACTGCAGAATGAGCTCATGTCCCTAATAACCCACATAGTCAATCACGTTTCAGCCCAAAAAAAAGAAAGAAAAGTAAATGTGACAGACAAAAAATATCATAAAGATGGCAAACGCAGCTATTAACTTTCCTGAGCACTGAAGCATGGAAACACCACATAATTTAACATAATTTAACCAACTGGCATGTAGACATAGAATAATTGCTCCACTTCAACACAGGGAACTTCTGTTGTGAGAAACTGAGCTGTAATACGAGTCTTCACCGTGACTACATACCTCAGTAGGATGACATCATCTATTGGGGTATGGAAGACAAGGCTGTGAGGGATATTGTAATGAAACATACTGTATGTATAGATAGGCACTTTGGTTACATGAAAAGGATAAGCAGATAAATTCCCATATACACCAGGGACAAAGACAAACATGTCTGTCAAGAACATGTAGTCGAAAGCTTTTAATTGCAAAAGAAAATCAAATGGTTCAGCATAAAAACACTAAAAGTGCTATTGGTAAGAAATTGCAAGCAACTATTTAACGGTACTGTTATGTCACCAGAGACTAAGGAAACATGGTGAATTAAAACACTGATTTCACTGACAATAATAAAACCAGGATATTTGCATTTTAAAACATATTTCACAGCACACAAAATCTCTGAGTTGTGTTTTCCCTCTTACCTCTAGAGGGAGAACAATGCTATTGTTTGAGCATTGAGTATTTTGACCTTTATTTCAGAACCTGAATCTTTTAACATGTAATTGTTAATAAGTTTTTTATTGTAAGAGACACAAACGGTTCATCATAGACGCCTCAAGGGTGTCTCAGAGTTTTTACATGGCCCTAGGAACATTCAAAAGTCCTTTTTCTTTAGAAAGTCTGTGGTCTCTGATTCACCATAAGGAAAGAAATCAACACCAACTTATGCAGACATTTTTCTAATAACGCAAGACTTTTATACATCAGAACATTTTCTCTGATGCTGACTAAATGGTAAGGATCAAAGAGCTGTGGGTGGAGTACAAAGACGATGAGATTCATTTTTAATGGTTACATAAGTGTACCACATTATCGTCTTAATGGGGGTCCTTAGTTCTCTAAAACTTTCAGGCATTTTTGATTTTTAGACAAATGATGGCTTTAGACGGATTTTGCCCTTCAGCTGATTCAGATAAAGCCTACCAAAAAAACCCCACAGTGATGATTCAGAGCCACTAAACTCAGATGGCTAGAGTCCAGGAAATACTCATCATGCCATCTAAAGGGATGAGTGGCAGTAACATAGCATGAAATGCGCACTAATTTGCACGCCAGAAGATGGCCAATTAAAGGGGCGAGAGGAGAGTGGTCGCAGTGTGAAGGTCACCTGGATGGCGGCCCGACAGCATCAGGATCTCGCGGGCATGCTGCTAATCTGATGGAGAGGGGCCGCACGGTAGCCGACAGAGAGAAACAATCACAGAAATGAGTCTGTGGAGAATGTGTTCTCCCTCTCTTTCTCTATCTCTCTTCCTTTCTTTCTTTCTTCCTTCCTTCCTTATTTTCTTTCTCTCTCTCCACCTCTTTCTTTTTCCTTCTCTCTTTCCTTCTCTTTCTCATTCTCTCCCTCTCTTTTTCTTTCTTTCTCTCTTTCTTTCTTTTTTTCTTTCTTTCTTTTTTTTCTCTTCCTTTCTTTCTCTCCCCTTTTCTCTCTGTCTCCCTCTGTCTTTTCCTCTTTCTCTCTCTCTCTCTCTGGTTATCACTAGTGGCAGTCGGAGCGTCAGACAGGCCCGTGTGGAACAGGTGTCAGGGAGGGACCGCTGATAATCCTGTCACGCTGCGGGGGCGGTGGAGTGGCATGTCTGATGACCACCTCTCTGACTAATTAAATTTCTGCTCATTTTGAAGTGGTCTGTCTTGTTGTCAAGGTCAATCGCTGTGACCCGCCATGTCACTTAACAGCACGCGTGTCAGTCAACACTTGCCTCACTCACGACACACACACACACACACACGCACACACACATGCCATGATTACCACAGACCCCGCAGATCAGACAGAAGCCTTGATTAGCTCAAAAGGGAGGAAAGAGAACCCTGCAGCCTTGTTTTACGTGGGGAAAAGGCAGGGCATGATGACAGGCAACATTAGCAACAATTAAAAGTAAAATTACACAGGAATGTAAAGTAATGATGCATGATTATTACACCAGTTAACTGCAGTTCAGGCCTCCTTCTGTGAAGAGTCAGCAGCCATTGACCTAAGAAGGGATCTCTTTTCAATCTTGTACTAATTAACATCCATGGGAAAGATGGCAGGAGCTAGTCTTAAAGAGATACTATACAACCTTAAGTGCTTTTTTCTCCCTCTAGCTCCCCCTAGTGTCTCCAAGCAAATGGACACTTTCCTAAAAATTGACTGTTTTCCCTTCCCCTCAGCCTGTGCATTTGTTTTCAGTTCAACTGATCAGAATAACCGGCGAATACGAAAGTAGTCGTGTTCACCAAGGTAAGTAATGTCAGAATTTGTTCAGAATTTAATGTGATCCTGCTTCTAACGATATTCCAGACTTTATGAGTCTGAGGGTGCAGGGACAGACACCCAGATATTGCAAGCATGGTATTCTGTCCACAGACAGCGGAGCGGTTGAGAAAGTCTTCAAACGCCTGGTAATGACTCATTTAAGCATCTACTAACTTATGAAGATGATTAATTAACTCAAACTCAAGTTGCATAATGCTGCTTTAAGACTTCTACACTCATCCATGTACCATCTCATCCCGCACTGTTTAAGCACCCTTGGCTTTTAACCTAAGCAGCTCACCTTAATCATTTACATTTATTTACAGACATCAGTTAGATTAGTTCATTTATTCCTTGGGTTTGTTTAGAACCCCAGATAGATGTTGTGAAGGATGATCATAGGTCCAGATCTGTGCTACTATGGAAACTGTTAATAGCACTGTTGAAGGCTTTCTGAGAAGGGAACTCTCCGTGGTTCTGAACCCTCTATCTACAGAGAGGGGGAAGGAGAGAGACTGAGGCTGTTCTGCCATCGCTATCTTTGCTTTAGTTCAAGTCTTGTCTGCTCGTCAGAAAGATGAAGGCAAAGCCATAAAAGCTATGTTCATCTCTCTCTCTCTCTGCCCCCCCCCCCCACACACACACACGTACACACACACACACACACACACACACACACACACACACACACACACACACACACACACACACACACACACTCCCTTCCACACACACATATGCGCACATATGTGCACACACATACAGACAAGTATAGATATAAAATGACCCCCCATTCTCTTTTCCATAAATATTTTATGAACCCCTCCACAAATAAGATGCTGGCTTACTGTAATGATATTCATTGCATTAATGAAATATTAAAAATCATTTTCTTTTAAATCATCGGGCAGCAGGCCACACCATCTACACTGAGGGATGACATTTCCTCCTCAAAAATGAAAAATCTAGGCAATGAAAATGAAGATGTCCTGCTGCTATGTGCTGTGTCTGGCCTGAAGAAAGGGGGACAATATTAATGATATCCCATTTACTTTTCCACAGCTCCGGGGGAGCAAAATCCTACCCTGCCCTACCCAACCCTCGTGTGTTTGGCAGCTCAAGGTCTGTCAGGCTGAAAACTTTAGCTGTGCATGTGTTTTTTGGTTTAAAAATAGTTGAAATGGGGAGTTTCTGTTAGTTTATGAGTACGGAGTGGAAGTGAGACATCTGGTGTTAAATGTGGCTTTATTTCTCTGATGGTGTGGTTGAACGCTGCTAATGCAATACCCTTTGTCAGCCCAGTGTCCTCATATTGCTGAATGAATAAGACAAAATGACAAAACGTCAGGAGGATGTTTTCCTGGAGAAGTTCATCCTGACACACAATCACTCATACCCTCAAAGCACCAGACAAATAACTGCCCATCAGTGATCCTGCAGTTAGCTAATTACACCAGGATGTCTCTAAACTAGGTGATTTAAGGGCTTTTGTGTGTGTACACAGATGACATATGCTACTCCCCTAATAAAACACCAAGTTATTACAGTATCTGATTAAGAATTCACAAGTCCATGCAGCCCTAACCATCCTCACTAACAGCCTCTAAAAATTATTGTTTTTCGCTTGAATTGGCGGCGCAGTCTGTGCGATCAAACCCAGAATATGAAACAAATTGTTTGTGAATTTGTATTTCTACTGAGCCCCCCAGAGAGCGAGAGTCTGTGTAATAATCTGATGGCGGTAAATAATTAAATCATTTTTTAACTAGGAGGTATTCCACTGACCTCACAGTGTCTACAGTAAAATAAAAAAACATCTAATCCTGCCATGAATCAATAATAAGAAACCACATCCTGTTGTCAACCATCAAGAGCTGCATTTCTGAATCATTTTCACAGGAAATAATATTGAAGTCTGTTTTATTTGTGTGCCTCAAAGCACACAAACGCAATAAAGAAACCGTTTTTGCGAGGAATGCTTTCAGGCAGCCGTTCTTGAGAATTTTTTAGTGTTTCTCATGGGACGAGCTGAAGGTGAGCTGGAGACTAGATTGGCGAAAGCGAGGATATGGCATTACCTGGGTGCGCCGTTGTACCACGCTCTTCAGCGCTCCAGGTCACCTTCACCTTGCTCTCCCACAGCCTGAATGTGAAAGGCTCCATGGAAACCTGGGCCGAGGACGGAGGACAAAGAAGGCTTGCAGGGGGACGAAATATCGCTGTGAGGACTTTCATAGCAGAGAGAGAGCAAGAGAGAGAGAGAGGGACTTTCTTTATATATATCCGAGGGTCAGTTTTTTCCTGTTGACGTCATACCTCTCTTGAGAAACTTTTGAAAATCAATAAGAGTCGTGGGCCTCACAAGAGCCCGGTGGTTCATGTGCTGAACCTAAAAGGAAAAACACATGAAGCATATGGTGAATTACGAGGTGGAGAAAGGAAAGATCATGATGCAAAGATCTGAGACAGTCACAGGCATGGGTCAGACACTATGGCAGGGTCAAAGTGGCCCATATTTGCATCTCTCTGTCTTTCCCTCTCGTACTCCACCCCCACCCCCCTTACTCCCTCTCTCTCTCTCTCTCTCTCTCTCTCTCCCTCTCTCTCTCTCTCTCTCTCCCTTGTTACTGGCCAGAAGGGAGCTGAATATAAACCATTTGATGTGGAGTTTGATCTCCTCACTAAAGCAAAGTTAGGGGTTGCAGGGAGATACATGGAACACTTTTACAGTTTTTCTCAATTGCTTAAACACATTTCCTGAAAGCATGCCTCATACTCTCAGAACTCTACACACAAATCAAAAAAACACACACACAATGGGCAAAACCCCTCACTTCTCCTGCAAAATGAAACTTTGCATTCAAAACAATGTTATTTCTTCTCAAAATGCTATTTTGTTGTCAAATGACAAACACAAACCATCATATGAATAGACATTTATAACAACCATTCATCATAATGATTTAGGCCTTTTTTGTTCAGTGTTACACTTGCTATAGACAGTACACACATAAGTGTGCTATATTTTAGAATGTTGTTTTTATACTCAGAATACACATATACATTGTTACAAATATATTTAATTTTTCCCACAAAAACAGTGTACACACTGTGCATCCCAATCAACACAAAGCTGCACCTACAGTGGTTTAAATACAATAGAACAGAAGAATTTACTGTAGCCTATACAGTTACAAAAAAAAAATTACACTGCATCCTTTCTTCTGTTTTTGTGCAGCCACAGCACCTCATCCACATCACATGCAATGTTTTTCCTGGCCTAGCAGCGAATCCATCCATGAAAAGCATCAATTGCTATATTTCCACATGCGTCTTCCATAGCTTAGAGAAAGGGTACACGTATTTGTGGATTTTGGTAATACACTTTCATCTCCAGTCAAAAAAAAAATCCTCAGTTGTGTTGAGGATTGTAGAATATGGAGAGAGATACATAAACAACTAAACAACTACTGTAAAATAATTTCGTTGACCAAATGGTTAACCAAAATGGCTCTAATCTCATCAGAGATTACGGTCCTTTCTCATCCTCGTTCGGGTCCTCCCCGTCCTCCTCCTCTTACTCTTACTCCTCTAGCTGTGGCTCTGCCTCTTCCAAAGCTCTGATAGCTCATTTTAAAGCTGTGTGACAGGTGTTTGCCGATGTGATGAGTCAGTGTACATAATAGGGCAATTGACTTTAGAATTTTGAATCACTGTGTGTTTCTTGTGAAAACAAGAGATTTCTGTCATGAAAATTGTGCCAAACGCAGAGAATTGTCTATAGTGTTTTGAAAAAAGTGTGTTTTAGAACTGCAATTTCAGTGCAAAGCAGGAATTGTGTTCGTAGTTTAGCAGAATCGGTTAATGGGGTTGGTGCATGAGTTACATGTTGTGGTCATTGTGTCTGAAGTACAAGGAATTGTGTGTAAAGAATTGAGAAAAACTGTAAGAGAAAGGAAGAAGAGAAGAGGGGATGAAGAAAAAGAAAGACAGAGGGAGCAAGGGAAACAGTGAAAAGACAGCTTTATTCTCATCTGTTGCCAGATGCAGTGTTGTAATCATCATTCAGAAGATGAACTCTTTTTGCCAGCGGATGATGTCACCCCATGCACTGCTGTTTTCTTAGCTCTGAAGAAGCAACCTCTTGAACAGCCTACATGTGCCAAACAAAGGGAACAATGTGACAGAACTGGGAAGTCTTGTATAGAATAACCTTGAATTATTGTCTAAGGTGGAATATGCGCCTAGGTAGTTCTGTGTACAAAGACGGTGGGCGGTTCTCGAGCATACAGCAGAATTCTGCAAAGATTTGAGGTCCTTGAAAATAAACACACAATCATGTACACAACTGTCCCCGCTTTATTTGACATTAAATCCAACAGGGGCTCAGGGAGACTGTCAGCATGGTGACAGGACAATGACATTGTAAACTAGAAAAGCAGTCGGAGAGCGCAGACCTCTGCCAGGGTAGCTCACATCACCACCAAAATCGAATTACTTTTAAGGTAGCCCATTTTTGACCTACCCTGAAAATTTCATTAAAATCCATCCATACCTTTTCAAATGGTTCACAAACAAATGCCGATGATTATATAACCTCCGCTGGCAGAGGTAAAAAACTTAAATAACAAAAAAACATAAGTAATCTAACCATCAAATGTTATTGATAGATAACCATCACATCATCTTTACAATTTGAACGCACACACAATCATGTCCATAATTGGCTCCATCTGTTATAGAACTATGAAGTTATACATTTTCTTGATTAGCAGTGATTACTGTTTTTTACAATTGCTTAAACTCAATTTAAAAAACTAGGCCCATTTTGTCAAAACACTAACACAGTTAGGACAACCATACACCAAATGAACAGAACACCCCAGATCTATTGCAAAATGTTATTCTTCTTTCAAAACTATACACTTATTTGTAAAAATGCTATTTTGTTGCCAAATCGCACACACATGATTCATATGATCTGTTTGTGTTTGAGTGAGTTACACACAATGGTAATCATTCCTAAACACTTCTGTAACATTCTGACTTTTATAATGACACAATCTGGGTTTAATGTTTTTCAGAAATTATGACAAATTACATGAATACATTCACGAAACACAACACATGACTAATACTAAATATATTTCAACTGATAAAAAATTGTACTTGCAATGCAAACTCAGACAGTGTGTTCAAGTGTTTGATTGCTTATGGTTGCATATTGAAAATTGAAACACAACCATTTCTACAAAGAACAATGTATGTAGTAAACAACGTAAAAACACTGTAAGAAAAAGATAGTAGGCATAATCTCTTTCCATTTTCAAGGGATGTCTCAACCTATTGTTTTCAAGGCAGTCAACCAATGTTACAGTTTTTTACAATTGCTTAAGCACAATTTTACACACTGGGCTCATTTTATTAAAACACTACACACAGTTAATGCAACCATACACCCAATTTCCAGAACACCCCAGATCTATTGCAAAATGCTATTCTTCTTTCAAAACTGTACACATATTTATAAAAATGCTATTTTGGTGCCAAATTGCACACACATGAGTCATATCTTGTATGTGTGCTTGAATGAGTTAGACACAGTGGTAAACAATGCAAAACACTTGTAACATTTGCACTTTCGTGATGGTCATGTAAAGTACAAAGTCAAAGTAAAATATAGTACATTCACCAAACACTACATGTAATGACAGCAATTCTGCACACCAATGAAAATATTTATTTCTCTACACAGTTATTCTTTCCATACATATTACAGTTTACAGTTTTTCTCAATTGTTTAAACACAATTCCTTGTACGTCAGACACAATGACCACAACATGTAACTCATGCACCAACCCCATGAACCAATTCTGGTAAACTATAAACACAATTCCTGCTTTACACTGAAATTGCAGTTCTAAAACACACTTTTTTCAAAACACTATAGACAATTCTCTGCGTTTGGCACAATTTTCATGACAGAAATCTCTTGTTTTCACAAGGAACACACAGTGATTCAAAATTCTAAAGTCAATTGCCCTATTATGTACACTGACTCATCACATCGGCAAACACCTGTCACACAGCTTTACAATTAGCTATCAGAGCTTTGGAAGAGGCAGAGCCACAGCTAGAGGAGGGAGAGTAAGAGGAGGAGGATGGGGAGGACACCGACGAGGACGAAAAAGGTCAGTAATCTCTGATGAGATCAGTCATTTTGATTGACCATTTGGTCAACGAAATTATTTTACAGTAGTTGTTTAGTTGTTTACGTATCTCTCTCCATATTCTACAATCCTCAACACAATTGAGGATTTTTTTGACTGGAGATGAAAGTGTATGACCAAAATCCACAAATGCGTATACCCTTTCTCTAAGCTATGGAAGACGCATGTGGAAATATAGCAATTGATGCTTTTCATGGATGGATTCGCTGCTAGGCCAGGAAAAACATTGCATGTGATGTGGATGCTTATTTTTTTCCACAAAAACAGTGTACACACTGTGCATCCCAATCAACACAAAGCTGCACCTACAGTGGTCTACATAAAACACAACAGAAGAGTTTACTGTAGCCTATACAGTTACAAAAAAAATTACGCTGCATCCTTTCTTCTGTTTTGGTGTGGCCACAGAACCTCATCCACATCACATGCAATGTTTTTCCTGGCCTAGCAGAAAATCCATCCATCAAAAGCATCATTTGCTATATTTCCACATGCGTCTTCCATAGCTTAGAGAAAGGGTACACGCATTTGTGGATTTTGGTCATACACTTTCATCTCCAGTCAAAAAAAAATCCTCAATTGGGTTGAGGATTGCAGAATATGGAGAGAGATATGTAAACAACTGAACAACTACTGTAAAATAATTTTGTCCCGACTAAATGGTTAACCAAAATGGCTCTGATCTCATCAGAGATTACGGTTCTTTCTCGTCCTCGTCCGTGTCCTCCCCGTCCTCCTCCTCTTACTTTCACTCCTCTAGCTGTGGCTCTGCCTCTTCCAAAGCTCTGACAGCTAATTGTAAAGCTGTGTGACAGGTGTTTGCCGATGTGATGAGTCAGTGTGCATAGTGGGGCAATTGACTTTAGAATTTTGAATCACTGTGTGTTCCTTGTGAAAGCAAGAGATTTTTGTCATGAAAATTGTGCCAAATGCAGAGAATGTCTATAGTGTTTTGAAAAATGTGTGTTTTAGAACTGCAATTTGAGTGTAAAGCAGGAATTGTGTTTATAGTTTAGCAGAATCGTTTCACATGTTGTGGTCATTGTGTCTGAAGTACAAGGAATTGTGTGTAAACAATTGAGAAAAACTGTAATTTTAACAACCAGATTTATAATAGTCTTCTGAAATCTAGTCTTCTGGTGGCAACAATTACCTGGTTGATGTCAGATTACTGTTGTACTATAATGCTGCAATGGCATGCTTGGGTGTGCTGGGAGGCCTAAGGCATGTCTGACCTTTCTCCCAGCATCAGGGTCGGCAGGGCTAGAGTTTACCTCGGGTCATTTTGGACCGCCGGGCTGGAGTTTACCTTGGGAAATTTTGGACCGTCTTGCCAAGGCAGAGTTGTGGCTCTTTTATAATCAATAATCCGATGCGAAACATGCGTGATCTCAATATGAAAATTAGCCCATGTGCTCTTATCTTTCACTGAGAATTTAATAAAAACAGCTTTAATGGTGTATGAAACCTCCGCTGGCACTGCTGAATGGCCCACTGATAAAGCTGGAGGAGAGATAGCATCGTATCAGATGAAATGGTATCACACAGTCACATCTCTAGATTTTCTCAAGGACACATTCAGCCCTGCTGGGCATGTTTCCCCAATGTTACTTACTCCTGCACTGCTCAACTCGCTCTATAAATACTGCATGACTAGGCGTCTGGGTTGTATAGAAAGGTCAACTTATTTTTTGTGTGTGTGTTGAAAGAGGAATTTCTGGTGAGGCCTGTATGTAAGATCTGTATGTATGTAAAATCATTTAGATCATGTAAGGAGCAGACATGAGTAAATGCAAACTTGCCATCTTGACGCTACATATTCATCATAGGAAAGCGGAGATAGGGCAACATATACTGACTTTTTTTTGCTGACATTTCTTAATTTCGTAAAGGTGTCATTCCCTGGGAAACCGTTTAGTACTTGCTCTTTTTGAAATAAAAAAGGTCAGGTCAAAGGTCAAAAGTTGCATATGGAAGCTGCACGTGAAAATGTTCTGCCACCATCAGTTAATGAATGGTAGCCTGTGACTACCATGGCCGAAATCCTGACATTCTCCCCGAGATCCTGACGTTCTCCCCGCCCCATCTCCTCCAAACTAGAACAGCTAGAAACAGGACCACTAAAGCATTTATCATTCATTAATACAGGAGACCACCGCAAAATTAATGAAAAAATGATGCAATGACATCTTTAATATTTAAGAAAAGGCCTTCTTTTTCATATCATTTTGATAAGCTTCGTGCATTACGCAGCACCTTCCCAACTGTCTTCCCCACTGCAGACCAGAGGCAAACAAGAGCCTTGGGGTCTCCTCAAATTTTATTTTATCTTATTTATCCTTCATTTACTCAGGTTAGTCTCGTTGCAATATAGCATCTCTTTTCCAAGAGAGACCTGGCCAAGGCAGCTGCACAAAGTTCTCTGTGTGCTTACAGGATGAAGTGAGAGTCACCACTGTGTTCTGTCACCCTGAAAGGGAAGAGTGAAGAAAAGCAGGGTGTGCAGAGAGGAGAGGAAGAGGGGAGAAAGAACCGTGAGCCATGTGGTGTGGAGTCCTCAGAGCTTGTTGGGTAATGGAGATTCTCCTTGTCATAAAGTTTAATTTCAATCACAGGCTTCACTGAGTCAGAAAATTCAGCCCCCCATTCCTCCAGCAATGGGGCAAAGCATCATTTATGTCTTAACAAGCGAAGGAGGAACATTTAGGCAGTGTTAACTCCGGCATACATTCATACACACACAGGCAATGTGTGCCTTTTTGCACCCTCACACACCAACAGCCACGCTCCATTTTTAATCAACTCTAGCTTTGCAGTATGAAAAAGCATTTTATGATGGATAACCTGGACTCACACAAGATCACAGTTTGAAGGTGGTTTGGGAATAAAATAACATACTGTACGCCCCCCTCATCCCAACCATGTACGGCATTCCAGTCAAACTCTGAGCTATGGCCTGGCAGCTTGGCTAAGTTCATGACTGCAAAATCAGCCATTTTGTAATGGATGTAATGGATTCAACATGCATTGACAGTAGCCTGGTAAACCAGGCCCTCGTACTTCATTTCATTTTGTCGAGTCGAGACCATTGAAATTCATATATGAGGACAGAGCAACTCCTAGCCAATCAGCGAACAGAGGGAGTGTTTGTGAGCCATGACATTAACTTTGTGTGATACATTTGAATTGTAGTGCGTAGGTAGGTAGGCTAATTGCATATGTGACGGCCGGATGTTAGTGATTGGGTAAAGGCAGAGCCACTTGTTTTAAACTTCAGCAGAGTCCACACCTCCAGAAGGAAATTTCTCTTGGCCTCGACTCCAGACCCTCTGTACAAGATGAAATGAAGTACAAAGGGCTGGTTTACCAGGCTGCATTGACACTTCCCTCCAATGAATATTGATGATGGGTTTTGAAAAAAGGAATGTAGGTAGAATATCTGGGGAACAGTCTAAATGAGCTGTCAAAAGTCAAAAATGTTATCTGTGTTTCAAGAAGCTGAACATTTATCAGTTTTGTGCAGTACCTTTTGGCTGAGCATGAATGGTTAGACCTGTCCTGAGTGTATGGATAGGTCAGGCAGCAGGTTTAAAATCTCTCTCAGTTCAATGACAGAAAAGACAAACACAGAGAGAAAGCTGGCAAATCTACACTTCTTTTTTAGGTTTCAAGACTAACATTGAATAGAACTTTGAAGGCTTTGAAGGCACACACACACACACATACACACACAACAAACACAGCGCGCGCACACACACACACACACACACACACACACACACACACACACGCGGCATTCATCAGTCCCCAGTTGGGCGTCTATTTTATAAGGCAGCCATTTCTATGAAGCAGATTTCTATGGGGAAATGGAGTGATATTTGATGCTATTTGACCAAATACACTAAGAACCATTTAAAAGAACAATGTCAATATCTGTATCTCCTCCACAGAATGTGTGTGTGTGTGTGTGTATGCTGTATGTATGTATGTGTGTGTGTGTGTGTGTGTGTGTGTGTGTGTGTGTGTGTGTGTATGCTGTATGTATGTGTGTGTGTGTGTGTGTGCATGTGTGTGTGTGTGTGTGTGTGTGTGTGTGTGTGTGTGTGTGCATGTGTGTGTGTGTGTGCATGTGTGAGTGTGTGTGTGTGTGTGTGTGTGTGCGCGTGTGTGTGTGTGTGTGCATGTGTGTGTGTGTGTGCATGTGTGTGTGTGTGTGTGTGCATGTGTGTGTGTGTGTCTGTCTGTCTGTTTCTATGCCTCCTACTGTGCCCACATTCAGCTTTTAAATGGCAGCATAGCAGGTCCTCACTATAAACCAACAGCAAACTGATTTCCTATTTTCAGATAATTGTACTCTTACTGAGCTTTTTTTTTAGATGTCAGCAACGCTAGTCTAGACTGACCAAACAAACAAACAAATAAACCATTTACAGTTTTTTACAATTTCGTTGCATCTTTTTCAGTAATATTGATAAATGACATAAATACATTCACAAAACACAACACATGACTAATACTGTTCACTAAATATATTTCAATTGCTATTTTTTTACTTTCAATGCAAAATCAGTCAATATGCTAAAGTATTTGCTTGTTGTATGGTTGCACATTGAAAACTGAAAGACAAACATTTCTACAAAGAACCACGTTCACAGTAAACACAGTAAAACAGCACTGTCGGAGACAAAAAGCTACTGTAAGCATAATCTCTGTCCAATTTGGTGGCATGTCTCAACCTATGGTTTTCAAGGTAGTCAACCAATGTCATTTGTATGTGATCAATTTAGTGCTCGTCTTCTCTGTCCATGCTGCCCTCCCATTATACCTTGCAGTGACAGTATTTATGTCTTCCTTTTGTTACCCCTCACTCTCTCTCTCATCTTCACCGTCCCTCTTTCGCTTGCTCTTGCTACAACACTGCCTTACATTTCTATTCAAGTCAGGGTAACTCCCCTATTTTATAGTGTTTAAGGCTGATTGCTGATTTTTGCATTTTGGTCTTTAGTGTTCTGGCACCTGACGATTGTGTTTAACCAGTTGGCTGCAAAGGTGTGGTAATTTGATAGCTAGTGTTTAGAAATTGAAAGAATGTGACATTACAATATAATCACATGTGTAAGGCATATAAGTGTGTTTAATATTTTGCAAATCACTGTGTGTAGTGTTTTGGAAAATGTGTGAAGCTGAAAAGATGTTTAGAGTGGTGCCGATCTGAGCCGATGTTTTGTTATTTGAGTGTTAGGTTTCATTAATAGTAGGAAACGTTATATTTTAGTGTCTAAGCATACCTTCTTTTTTTATAAGGTATCAGTGTGTGTGTGTGTGTGTGTGTGTGTGTGTGGACAGACACAGAATTTCCTTCTTCTTCCATATCTTGTCATATGTAACACATTTATAAAAGGATCATTTGCAGACATTCTGAGAGGGGCCATAGCTAAAAAAACTATTTCTGTCCTTCCAGTTATTCTGCATGTTTAGTTATCAAGGACACCAAAAATAACACGAACAATGACGGGCTCTTTTATAATGGGATTTCTATGATTCCTTCATGACATGAATACTCTAAAAAGATTTTTGTCTGGTATCCAAGTCAGCCATTGTCAGTGTTTTTGAATAAATGTTTGAATCACCCAATCTTGAGAAGAAGTACAGCTTATTCTTTATAATTGCATAGTTGTGTCAGCCTGTGACTTTATAAGATAACAAAAAAATCAATTTCCTGATATGTGAAAATAGAGCTATCTTTGTCTTGGTAAGCACAAAACATCAAATGGTCAATACCAGTCAAAGTAATTTATGGCAGCCTATGTTGCTGCATCATAAAGATTTAACCAACACTGTTAAAAGGCCGGCTTGTCTTTTTCTAAATGTAACGGTCAAACAACAGTCTTTTAAAGAGTGAACAAAAGCAAGACTACCACATTATTTCTAGATGAGTTCATCCGTGCCCAGGTCTTGCTCCAGACTGCAGAGCACTTGCTTGCCCAGTTAAAAGCATTGTTAGCATAACCTTGTGCGATATTGGCTCACAAATGTCATGGCCATGTGAACTTTATTAGCGGCGTCTCAGCTTGCCTATGATGTGTGACTGATCTTCTGGGGGCAATGACCCAGGAGTAAGGTCTTCACATGTCTCCTTGATCTGAGCCACCTAAGCACACCACAAGGCAGTTACACTCGGATACCTAAAAAATACATTCTTTATGCAGTTGGGTTTATGATGAGTGCTTACATTCACATTTTATCTTTACTGAGCATAAAGACAATGCGTTTCATTGGTGGTAGTGAAATAAAAAAGACTCCTAATTTTAAAGACACAGCTACACATAGATTATTATGTTTATGTTAATTATTATATCATACATAAAATGCATCACACAAATACATAATGCTTTTCTATACTGGCCATACTATGGACTACAAAAAATGTGATGCAAGCCAGTACATTTTTGGCAAGGCCAAAGCATCTGGCCATGGTTAACCATAAACATTATTTGTCATGTCCCTAGTGCTATGGAAAAGCACATCTTTACACTAGACTATGTATGGAATCTGTAAGAGCTTTACTAATACATTTTAATGGTGACCTCATGTGCTATTTTGCAGTAGTGGAGCTTTGAAAAACCTCTCTCGAGGTTGGTATGGTAGGGTAGGTTGAGGTGTGGACAGATAACCTAATCAGAGAGGAATTTCATTGCTCAGGTGCAAGTCGATGTTTTTAGTTGGTATGTGATATTAAACTGGTATGTTTAAGGAGAACTGATTGCGGTCATCCTGGTTTGTTGATCACAGCACTGGGTGTAGACTGTGGGCCACATTAACACCCACACAGCACAGGCTACCAAAGTCCGAACTGCCAGTGTGTGCCAGTTCTCATAAACACTAACGACACAGTGTTTACAAATACACTCCAGGATCGTGTGTCCTTTTTGCATTAATGATGCAGCATGTTTTAAGGTTGGATGTGGCTATGGACGTTCAAAGGGAATTTACCAACTTACCCAAACACTCAGTGTTAGGCTTCTGAAATGGTAATTTTACAGAGTCCTGTTTAAATTGGAATGTGATGTTGAGGAACAATACTTTTTTCCATTAAAACATCTGAATTACACCCGAACTGTTGGCCTACCATTCACTATAGGGACCTCTTGCTGTTCATCGAACACGTCTCACTCACTTTCATTCTAAAATGAATGGCTTCCAATAGGCTACAAATAAAGTGAGCCGACAATTATTTAATTAAATGTACTGATAAAGAATTATACTGAAGTCGAACATAGCTGAGACTGAACAGTTTTCCATTTTGTTCCTCCTGTACAGAAGAATAGCGTTGTTAATACTAGACAAATTGCAAACAAACACTAACGCCGACAAAATTATGTTCGATATTTAAATAATCTACCTCAATTATAACACATAACATGTAACACGCTATGAAGCGGGTCTCGTTTCCTTCACCACAATTTTTTGCTGTATAAAACTGCTATGTGCAACTGTTGGTGACACACCCCTTTCCTCCCGGGCTCATATGGTATATTCCGGTGAGATGCTGCACGGAGCTCGGTGGGGCTACAGTGTCTGGCGGATAGAAGAATTCGTGAAGATTTTCGTGTGAATCATTAATGCTCTGGTAGTGGTGGAGTCGCCTCACAGCCTTGGCTCTCGCGTGTATCTGCCTGCATTTCGCATCAGCCTGTCAGTTCAGTCCATCACTATTTATCGCGTCTGAGAATTGCAACTCTGCCATCCGGTCCAAGTGAGCTCGATTCAGCCGACTCCCCTGCATCTCTTCCCAAGGATAACGAGTGGTACAGCGCGCAGGAATGTAAATAGCCCGCTGTCATTTATCTAAGTGAAGCTTTGGTATGGAACTTAGTACCTTCACTGCATGCAAAGGTAAGATACAGTGCGCTGTCTTTAACGTTGCGTACAAATTAGGATTGCCATGAATGCAAAACGAAGACTCGTGGCTTGTGGAAGGATGGTGTGTGTGTGTCGCAGATAGTCTCTGTGTATTTTGTCTGTAAGGCTTTATGCTGCCCGTAAAAACAGAGTCTGCCTTTGCCCTGCTCTAGAGGCTGGCATGGCTTTCTCAGAGAAGCAATAGCCCCCGCTGATGTTGGTGATTCCCATTTTTCCAGGAAATTCAGCAGTATCATTTGACGGCAGCATCAGCGCAAAGATGCCTGCAGGACAAAATGTTAAATGGCTATTCTTAAAGTCTGACAATGTAACTTATAAAATAACTTATTTAAAAAGTTTTGGATACCGTTATAAGGAAAATGAACAGCATGTCAGCTACATAAAGCCCACATTAAGATGACACAGGTCGGCAGGTCTGGATGATATTAACACATACCTTATTGACTTATTGGTAATGTTAACTTTGCAGCATGCATGACAAATGTGATGTTGACGGAAGGAAATGGGATAGATAATGAGAAAGCTAATGACCGCCTTCTGTCGAGACACAGCATCAGTATCCTGACGGCACGTTTGGAAAGCAGGCCCATTAAAATGGTTGCTTAACGTGTAAGAAATAAAACAACGTGGTGTAAAAATGACCTGCTTGGTCGCTGCATCGGTATGCTATGCACGCGCTCGTTAAGGCTACGAACAAGGCCAGAGAATAATTCGGCCCAAGTTCAATTTAAATTCGGGATAAAGTGGATAAGACGTCCACCAAGCTGCATGTTAAAACAACTGAACTGTAAACAAAGAGCAGGTTGACAATCAAGCTAAATTGTAATGGCATCGTCTGTCACTGAGCTTGAGCAGTTGCAGCTTATTAGCTATTATTTTTTGTCACCGATTTGTGCCGGCTTGTAATTTGCCCTAGCTACCGCATCCCATTCACAGGCTGTGTTGGATGGCATACTTGATTATTATACGCAGTCTACTAACCTTATAAAACACACCCTGTGCTATGTATTTAGGACGATGTCCTGCGAGGCGTAATATGCATAAGTGACGGCAGAACCAGCAAATAGTTCTGCGTGTGGACGACGCAAAGACAGCTTTCTCTTTTATTATCTAGTACACACCAGCGAGGGGTGTCAGCTATTGAGAGGGAGACACCTTAGCTTACTCGGTAACTCTCTTTTAAATAGGAAGGCAAGTGAATGGGTGCATTTAATCATACGCTTTCCTAAGACACTGCCTACATAAGAGGGAACAGGTCATGATTAACCTAATTTTAAAAGCTTTTAAAGCCCAACTATATTGGGAATTCTATTCGGTTGGTTTGAGTATGGTGAATCCCGAGAAATAATCTCCTGCCTAGATACTCACCGGAAGGGGGTCCTTCGCGGACTGTCTGACCAAAATCACATTTTAAAATTCTTAGGACACATTTTTACTATATGTGAAGGTTTTCCACATATCCAGTTTTGCACAGAGGGGAATAAAGACATGGCCCTGGCAAGTTTCAGATTGTCACAGAGATATCACACAGAGCCCGATGAGTTTGAGAGGCTTTATTTTCCCTTTTCGCCCCAGTGACATAATAAAAAAAAGTTTCTTTACCTTATTGCGAAATGTAATGAAATATTTCATGTTATTATAAAACTAGCCTAATAGGACAGAGCGCTATTTTCCTCAACAGTATGAACTAGGCTTTTGTTTGACCAGTGTTCTGATGAATTACACAAACAAAAGCTCATCAGTCATTACAGCATATAGAAAAGAATTCAGTAGAAATATTGTCATGCTGTACACTTGTGACCACTGAGTTGTGTCTATTCATCCTGAGCTGAGACAAGCGGCCACTGACAGTAACTTGTGTTCATTAAAGAGCGAGCTAAGTATTATTGAGATACATTTACTAGTGACCGTTAGGAAAAATTAGTGAAGATTGTGCTGCTTCTATCGTCTACGCAAGAAAAATAATTATTAGATGAGGGAGCCAAGGTTCATCTATAAAAGCCTGTTCCTCACACAGCACACAGATGTATGCTCACATGCACAGCTGCTCAAATGCTCCCATTCGCTTACACATCCACACATTAACCTCTTAACCCGTCTCCCACTCACACATCCTGACACTTTGCCTTGGACACTCATTACACCACTGCTTGCGTGCATAAACTCACGCAAACACCTACAAGGACAAACAGACACAGATGCATGCGTGCACACACACACCCACACCCACACACACGCACACACTCACACTCTCACACACATACCCACATATACCCCCCCAAACACTCTCTCTCTCTCTCTCTCTCTCTCTCTCTCTCTCTCTCTCTCTCTCTCTCTCTCTCACACACACACACACACACACACACATGTACACACACACACACACTGTGTGCGTAGGTATGGACATATCCACACGTATACACATACACAAAACTCACACGCCCACAGAAGAAAAGCATGAGCACACACATACGTGCACAAATAGACATACACAGGCATTCACACACAGGCACACACGCATACACACACACACAGAAGTGTGTGTGCGCAAACAGTGACCTTTCCCTCGAATGAAAGTTAGATTCGCACGTCACATTGTTTCAGACAAATACTATGAAGATGCAGCTCTCTCTAAGCATGCAAGTGCTTGCTGTGAAACCAGTATGGTGTTCAGTGGCATTTCTGAATCATTCTCAGGTGCAAAAATAATAAAAATGAATATCTTAGAGACTGATAAATATCATAAGTCAAATTCATGGTGTATTTCATGGTGTAATCATTGTATGAATGATTGAAAATTGTACTGAACAGAGACTGACTTTCAGATAAAGACTGGGAGTATAAAGAAGGAGAGCTCCAGCAAATTCTGATTTCCCATCTGTGCCTGTTCATATTTGTTTTTATATGGGTGTGGCAGTGTTACGGGCTAGCAAGAAGCAGGCTAAAGGGCATGTGGTATAAGGTTTGAAGTGATATTTACAGTGTTTTTTATGATCGATCACCTGCATGATGTACCTGCATGTGTGTATGAAAGGAAAAGAGTATGTCAGGTGTGAACAGGTGATTTGGATACAGTGCGAAACTGAAAGTTAACCAAAGATACAGTAGGGGATCCCACCTTTAGAATTATTTTGACAATAAATGGGTGATAAACAAGGCAGAATTTCTGTGCATCCTATGTCCTTTACTTTAGCTTTTGTAATCTGGGATTGAATGAAAGTATCCCCACAACACACACACACACACACACACACACACATACACACACACACACATACACACATACACACACAAATACAAATACTTTCAGACACCCCCCCCCCCCCCCCCACACACACACACACACGCTTTGAATGATTGCATGTTTGACACCCCGTGTTTACAGAGTAGTTGTGCTCTTTGGGCCAGAGTAATCCTTTAGCAGCTTCACACTCATTATCCCATGAGATACTCACACACCCACCACTGCCCACTCTCTGTCTCTGTCTCTCTCTCTCTCTTTCTCTCCTCCTATTGTCTCTCTATCTCTGGCTTCGTCTTATCTCTCTCTCTCCTCTCTCTCCTCTCTCTCCGTCCTTTCACTCTCGTTGTCTTTCCCTTAACCTCTCTTCTCGATTTGTCTCTTCCCCCTTTCTCTCCCTCACTTTGTATCTCTTTCTCTCTTATCTTTTTTTCGCTCACCCTCCTCTCTTTCTCTCTCTTTGTCCCTCTCTCTCCCTCCCTCTCTCCTTCTCTCTCTCTCTCCCTCTCTCTCTTTCTGTCCCTCTCTCCCTCCCTTTCTCCTTCTCTCTCTCTCTCCCTCACTCTGTCCCTCTCTCCCTTTCTCCCTCTTTGTCCCTCTCTCTCTCACTCTCTCTCTCTCTGTCCCTCTCCCTCCCTCCCTCTCTCCTTCTCTCTCTCTCTCTGCCTCTCTCTGTCCCTCTCTCTCCTTCTCTCTCTCTCCCTCTCTCTGTCCCTCTCTCTCCCTCTCTCCCTCTCTCTCTCTCTGTCCCTCTCTCTCTCTCTCTCTGTCCCTCTCTCCCTCTCTCTGTCTCTGTCCCTCTCTCTCTCTCTCCCTCTCTCCGACAGCAGGCTCCATGTATGCCCTCCAACTCCTTAGTGCTGTTTTCAGCTCCCGCAAGCCTCCCGTCAACCTGCTCTTTACCTCGCCCAGTCACCACGGCCCATTCCCCACTCACCACGGCCCATGCCTCACTCACCACGGCCCATTCCCCACTCACCACGGCCCATGCCTCACTCACCACGGCCCATTCCCCACTCACCACGGCCCATTCCCCACTCACCACGGCCCATTCCCCACTCACCACGGCCCATGCCTCACTCACCACGGCCCATTCCCCACTCACCACGGCCCATTCCCCACTCACCACGGCCCATGCCTCACTCACCACGGCCCATTCCCCACTCACCACGGCCCATTCCCCACTCACCACGGCCCATGCCCCATGCCCCATTCCCCATGCCCCATTCCCCATGCCCCATTCCCCATGCCCCATGCCCCATGCCCCATGCCCCATGCCCCATTCCCCATGCCCCATGCCCTATGCCCCATGCCCCATTCAACTTTCCCCATGCCCCATGCCCCATGCCCCATACCCCATACCCCATGCCCCATGCCCCATTCCCAATACCTCATGCCCTGTGCCCCATGCCCCATTCCCCATGCCCCTGTCTCCTCCCTAATTGAGAGCTGTATAGGTTGCCTTTGTGGGCTCGGCTCAGAGGTGGACTTATTTAGCTGTATGTTTCGGGGAGGAGGGACCTGACAGATGTTATGTATGCAAGATAGCGCTGCCCATGGGTACATGTTTAGTCAACAAAAAACACTGTCAGAAAAGTTCAGGTGTGTCTTTACTGATACCTCAGGAAGATTGCCTATATTAGCTGATGCTGTTTTGAAATAATGCACCGTTTGAAAGTCTGAAGGGATGGTACCACCAGCAGTATACTCGTCAGCTTAGTCTTTGTCAGCAATAAAACCTGACAATCTGGTCATACTGTATTTAGTTGTTGGTAAGCTAGTATTGGAGTTTAGGTTTTCATTGTTTTTAAGATCATTACAAGATACAGGTGCAAAGAGATAATGTTTTTTTGTCTATGAACTTTTATGTATCCGCAATTATCGTGCTAACTATTGAAATGGAATGTAAAAACCTTACAAACACCACTAACACCTTTGTCTCTGGTGAAAGGCTTGTTAAGCTTGCTAACTCATGTGTTTTGGTGATGGTGTGCTGTGAAAGTTTGATAGTTTCACAGGCGGGTTGTGGTCTGAATTGCTCTGCAGAAATACATCAGGTGGCTAAAACATTTGCTAAGCTGAGAGTCACAGCCCATAAACCTTTAAAATGTTTAAAATGGTATGCTTAAGGCAGTACTTACTTAAACAGTACAATGAAGGTTCAAATTATAATATAAAAGCTAATTCATTAATAACGACTGTTGTGAGACCTTTTCGATATGAACATCTTTACATTTGATGCAGAGAAACTAGAAGATCTTTTAGCAAGGTGGGTGTATTGAAGAAATGAAGTTTTGGCACAGAAAAGGTCAGTTCCTTAATTATATTTTGAGTAAAGAAGTTTCCAGATGAAAGTTAGGAAAGGTGTGTGTGAGTGTGCTTTTCTGTGTGCGTTATGTGCTTTGTGTGTGAGTGTTAGGGTGTAAGCGACAGCAGCAGAGAAGAAAAAGAACATTTATATTTAAATCTCAGCGGACACGCTCATCTTAGACCTGACAGCCAACCATTTCGGAGGTGTTTGCTGAAGCATGTTTAAGATAGAACTGTCTCAGGAACAAAGCGTCTCTCAAATCACACCAGGCATGTCGCCTGCTGCGAAAAGCAAGTGTCCAGGGCAACAAATGTAGATGGAAAGCATACTCCAGTGCAGTACAGGTCACTGCCTTGTCAGTACAGTAGATGATGGTCTCCGGTGGCATAAGATGTGGGTATTGTTACCCCAGGAAACTTAAAATTTGGCCAGAGATTTGAATGCTGCACTTTGTAACCTGGCAAATTGCACATGTTCTAGAAAGTTAGCTTTGGAATTTAGAAATGTAGAAACTAGTTCACTGGTGCCATAACATAAATTGTCACTGCGTTGTATATTTAGTAGCTGTTAGCTGCTTATTCAGTAGAGAAATACATTTCTATTTTATGTCTGTTACTGATACGCAGGTTTTTTACATACTATACAGTTTTTTCATGATCTACACTTTTGGTAGAAATGCACAATAAATGCATTAATTTTGGAAATGATAATTGTTGTCTTGCACAAACACAGTTAGGTAATTTTAGCCAGTAATATACGCCTCATATTGCTACTACATATATTGTTGGGCTTTAAACCACAGTCAATATGCCATATTAGTCTTTTACTATGTAAAGTTGGGTCAGTGCCAACCCTGATAATGGCCCAAGAGAGACTCTTAATATATGCCTCAGCAAGGTTGTTTACTTTCCTAAATGTAGTTCCCAAATCAGTCTCTTGGGAGTCCTCTAACTAAATCGCTCTTAACTAGCTAAATCCATGTTTCTGAGCATGCGTGAGATTTGGCATGACAGCACATGTGATCCTTATCAACAAGACATAAACCTTTGTACATCAAAATGTAAGAAATCATCAAATATGACAGTTGAGTTGACAACCATTCCTCATAGGTTTGCAGTTTAAAGGGATTAAAAAAAACAAAGCAAATAATATCTGACATTTTCAATATTTTATAAAAACAAACACAAAACCAAAGGTAACCATAAGGATGTCTTCCTTGGCAGTAAGTGCACACATATTGACACCAAGATGTAATTTTCAGGCAGTAAAACATGTGTTTTGGCTAAAACACTACATTAAGATACAGCTTACAAGTGCCCTAGACCACTCTTACAAACGTATGGCGTACGGAAGACATACATACTTAACCTATGATACATTCGGGAATCGTACCGTCACCTTAAGACAAAGCTAAGATACAAATTAAGAATGATGAAGCATTGAAAAAGCTTTAGGAAACCGGGCCCAGGTCTTTCCCTCTGTGCTTTGTAAGTGCACCACAGGTTTGAGCGCTTCGGTTCTGGTTGTTTTAATGTATCTCGCGTTTCTCAGCTAGAGGCACTACATTTGGACAGAGCAGGTGTGGGGTAAGAGTGGGGGGTGCCTTTTCTCCTTGTTCCACATATGGTCAGCATGTATATGAAACAGTGTTGTTATTTGTTGCACTGTGTGTAGTGTTTACAGTCTATCTTTTGTTCGTATGAAATACATTTATTGGGCCATGTCTACAAAACACTATTCTTTAAGGTCCTAAGCCATCATCAGCGTGTCACACAACGTGTCACATATTGATGATTGCCTAGGGCTGAAATGTGTATGTGTTTTCTGGACAGGGTCCAACATATGTTTTGATTAAGTGTTTTTTTCAATTTATTTCATAGTTCTTTTAATTTGTACTCAAAGATGTATTTTGCTTTGGAGTGGAGCGTGCATGTTTGTTTCGCGTGTAGCATTTACAGCCGCCTGCTGCTCTCGTCTTCAAAGTCGTCCCCGGAGAGATAGAGGTGTCGAACTGCAGTCTGCACCCACAGAGTTCTTTCTCTTTCTTTTGAACCGATAATCATAAGTACGCATCCCTCCCTCTCGGCAGTGACATAGATGCTTTGTGTGATATGTGAGGCCTGCATGTTGATTGATAGGTTAGCAGCAAAAGCTTCAGGTAAACATTCCTCAGTGTTCTACTCTTTTATGACACCCCAGATGGGTACCGTATGTCTTTCACCACCAGCTCTGTTGAAATATATGTATTTTTCCTCTCTGAATTGCCACACAAAATAGGGTAATGTAATTTTAAAAAACATGTTGTGCTGACAGTAGTGCAGTGGCCGTACAAAATTTGCCAGTGCCTGTACAAAGCTTCCCTAAAGGGACATTGCATCCAGTTTTGGACACCAAGTTATTGAGGTGAAGACCCCAATAAATGATTTCGTGTGTGCTGGTGAAGAGCATTTAACAGCAGCCACTGATTAATAATTTGTTTTGCGTCCCATTTCAAAGCAACTGCATAGTTCACCACTGCTCTGGCATGGGTTTTCTACCCACCAGTGTGACAGGCTGAATAGTTGTTCAGATACACAGGAATTACATTTTTACGTCAGAATTCCGGCAACTGAGAGCCCTAAAGGTCATGGAAATGATGCAGATTCGAAGAGAAAAATAAAAGAAGAGGGGGGGCATTGTCTTCCCCACAGGCCTAACACCAATGTACAACTTCTTCAAGGTAAAGATAAAATATTTCCGGTGTGTGCTTTTGTGTGGTTTGCTGTAAGAAAATAATCATGCCAGTAATCATCAACAATCAGTCTGAAGCTAGCCATAAAGCTAATGTCAGAGCGCTCTGAAAGGCATTCTCATTGCTTGGTGCAACAACCACCACCGCAGAGAATTATACTTCTTTGGCTGACCACGAAAGCACACACAGTGTGCGCATATGCTCATTTATAGGAGCTGAGCCTGCCATGACCGATCGCTGACGATATCTCCGTTTTTTTAAGAAAAAAATAACGTTTTTTTTGCTTTAATCCCTGGGTACATGATGAATAGACAGGCAGATGTATTTCTTGCTTTGCAGGTAGTTTAATCTTAACTATTAAAAGTAAAAATTGTGATTCTGTGTATTGATAGTTGAGCTTATTTATAGTGCATATAAGCCCTCAATAGAAAAATGGTACAGTAGCTAATAAAGACACATTTACCTCTCTTCTTGTAAATACACATTTCATCATCTAAACTTAAAGCCGAAAGTAAGAACAGACCTGCTTTTATTCGGAGCGAAATGTTCTCAGTGTAGCCATTGGTCTGGTTCAGCTGTAGGAGGTAGACTGTGAGCCCTGGAAGACCCCATGGAGCGCCAATGTGAGTGATGATGAATAGGTACATCCACGCTGCCTTTGAGTGTGAGTGAGTAAGCACGGTCAACTGGGCTTTATGCTAATCCACACAATCAGCTGTCCAGGTGTAGCCAGCAGGTATCCAGCGTGCACCGCCACTTTGCTGGGCAGTGAGCAAGATTTCCAGTGTCATGACAACTCCAGAGACAGAGACATGCTAGCTAGCAGCAGGCTTTAGCCTCCCATGATGTGTGAGGTTGCACTGTTGAGCCAGGTTTGATGCTGTTTACACAATACAAGTTAACCATAAGTGGGGGCCCCCCCTCTTTCCCAACACAAACACACACACACACACACACACACACACACAAGCACACACTTAGTGACACAGAAATACTCAGGGGTAAACTCTGTTAAGAAGTTTTTGGTAGAAGTGTCGCACTGCAGCTATTCTAGATAGCAACACTCACTGACTGCTTGATGTAAAGCCAGCTCTCCTGCTTAGAAACCCCAAACATGCTGGTGATCACTGGACCTTGAATGGCCTGTTGATGACATTATACTTCTAAAGCTGATCACGTTAGCACGCACAATGTGCGCAAATGCTCATTTGTAGGAGCTGAGCATGCCATGACCTATCGCTGACGATAGCTCGACTCCTTGCTGTGGCTGGTGATCACTGGACCTTAAATGGCCTGTTAGCGACATTAGCATTCCCTTCATAACCTCCACCAGAATTAGCCCCTGCAGTGCTAGGATACACCCTGTTCCATCGTGCTGTGCACACAGAGTAACTGCCAGACAGAGGGGCCTCTCCTAATACATCAGGGTCTGTTAGAGAATGCAGACCTCTTGACTCGAGTATTTATTCAGTGAATTACATGGTGCATTTATGTTGTTACATTGTGTTTATGGTAACACTGGTTTTGTGCTGCATTCTACTACGGGGCTGTTAACAATTTCATTGTTTTACCAGTGTTCACATTCACATTATTTATCCAAATTTGGTCATATATTCCCAAATGAATGGAAATAAATGAAGTGAAATAAATTGAAGCCTTGTAATAGTTGTTATTACATAGTACTACAATGTAATTACTGTTTCACATATGACGATCACCAAGTACAAGCACAGGGCCAGACAGAAGTCTAAAGCTAACTTGGTGCAAACTTGACATGCATATCAAATCCCATTTGGCCTTTCAGGTTTTTGAAAGTCCTTCAGTTTTTGAAAGACCTTTGTGAAACTCTTCAAAGATCCTTTTTCTGAATTCTTTAACAACTCCAGCCATCTTCTGTTCATGACAGCACACCTGAAGCTCTCGCTGTGATCAGCACTGATGTCTAGGTTGGGTTTCTTTCAGGGTTTTTTTTCCTGATAGTGCTACTGTAACAATACTTTTTAGATCATGCTGGTACCTAAATGCTGCCTTAACCGATAAAAAAGCACAGTTTTCCCCCACTCACTTGGGTGATTTCTTTTATATTAGTATCACAGTATTACAGTCACTTTAGCTGAAAGCCCTTTATAAATCTCATTTTCTGTGTTATTCTTTGACTTTTACTGTCTAATAGTAATGTATGAGTTGAGGAACCATGGAACAATCTCACATGCCGCACAATAACTTGAAAAAATCAAGTATGGTATCCGGTCGTGATTATTATTGACATTTCATCTTCTTCAAGAGTAGAGCTTTGCCCCCTGGATAAAGTACTGGGTGAAAAGCACAGTAATCAAGTAAACAGCCTTTTCACCAAAGGCCAGACATTCTCATGAAAGAGATCCCTGTGTATGATTTTAGAAAAGGAATGTTAGGAATTTTAGGAAAGGAATTTTATTTTCTGCAAAGCCCAGTAGTGAAAATGTGTCTGAATGTGGCCGTGGCCTCTGAACAAAGTGAATTAATTCTTATCTGTATCCTATGAATGGCAAGCACTTTTGCAATCATTTCAAAAACACCATGTCATTGAAAAAGGCAAGCCAAATTTGACTTTGAACAATACATTAACCATTCATGACTAAATATATAAATATAAATAAATACAAAATATTTTTTACATACCAAATCCACACAAAGAGACATAATTGAACTACAACAATTTACCTTAAATAGCAGTTCCAAAAAAAGTAAAATCAGATTTGGTATTGTAGTTACAAAATTAAATTTCTGTCTTGTATTGTGTGCAAAGGTTAGCCTGGCACTACACTTCATTTCGTACAGACTGTCTGTCTGTACTGCATTGAGAAACGTTTAAAACGAGTAGCTCGAGTACTACAGTTGAAATGTAGTCGAAGTCGATGTCAACGCTCACCAACACTTCCTCTGTTCGCTGATTGGTCCGACAAGATTCTGCCTGAGACAACCATGTCAATGGAAGCACAGCCAGAGCCTCTGTACGAAACTAAGTGTAGTACAAGGGGCTGGTTTACCAGGCTATGTAAAGGTGCCCATGACACATATAATTTATTGCAGTAATGAGATTAAACTAGCCTTGACAGCAGAGCCATGCAGAGACCTTCGGAGAAGTGAATGTTCGAAAGTACAGAGGGCCAGTTGGGTAAGCACTAAGGGGCAACAAAATTTACAGCTCAGCCTTTTCTATAATAGTGACCCACATGCAAACACAATACAAGGTGGAATCAAAGTGCATACATCATATTATATTAGTGCACCCTACCAGGTAAAATCTATGTGTGTGTGTGTGTGTGTGTGTTTGTGTGTGTGTGTGTGTTTGCGTGTGCGTGTGCATGTGTGATTATATTATTATATTAACATATATTATATTAACATATATTATATTATATTATATTATATTATATTATATTATATTATATATACTGTATATAATTTTATGGTACATATTATATACTACATATAATTTTATGGTACACAAAAAATAATCTTAGGTATACACAACTGTGTAAGCTGCACTTAAAATGATATTTAGCTAGCTTTAAATCAGCTTACTATAGATGTAGTTGTAAATTCTACTTTGAATCTACTTTGGCTTGGGCAAAAACTGATATAGCATGCTTTAAGACTCTCTCACTCTCTCTCTCTCTCTCTCTCTCTCTCTCTCTCTCTCTCTCTCTCTCTCTCTCTCTCTCTCTATATATATATATATATATATATATATATATATATATATATATATATATATTAGTGGTGGGCATAGATTAATTTTTTTAATCTAGATTAATCTAGATTAATCATAAAATTAATCTAGATTAATCTAGATTAAAATGGCTCATTTGAATTCTGCCGAAGGCATTCAGAATATGTGTGCTACCTAAATAATGACTAAAAGTAAGTCTTTGAGAACGGGTTTCTTAAGCCAGGTGGCACAGTAGACCAGGGGCTCATCTCCTGTTTCCAAAATGCATCACTAACTGCTTGAGAAAGCTGTTCTACTTTGATACTTGGTGATGGAAATAAATCATGTTCAATAAAATGTACTTGTGTTTACTAGCTGTTTATTTAGTTAAACATGAACTAAATGAAACATGAAACATGGATTTTGAACTGTAAGCCTACATAAGAAGTTGTGATGAACTGTTTACAGTCAGTAGCTTTGTGTCAATCAGTCCAAGCTCTATTTCTCCTTCTTCCACCAGTCACTTAGGCAGACCAGCTTGTTCACATTTTCTGGTGGCAAAGTAGATCTCCTTTTCTGCACAATATGGCCTGCTAAAGAAAAAAGTCTCTCGCATGGGACAGTTGTGGCAGGAGTCCCCTTCAGTGCAATTCGGCTCAGTATACATCCGCATTAAAATATAGAGGTAGGGTATACGTCCGCGCTAAAATATCAAGGTGAAAGCAGAAAGTGTTGAGGAAGGGAGCCGTTTGCTTCCGTGTTCTATTTTCGCAAGGGGAGGGGGGAATCCCCCTTTATGCAGTGCAGAGCAGATTCTAGGTTCGTTTTACTGAAATGAATGGGACACATGTGGAGTTTAACTAATAAATTGGTCATTACGTTTTTCTGGAGTTGTTAAGGGTTTTTTTGGAATCATGTGTCACAATCTGCAACTATTTGTAATAATTTCAAGCCTAATAGTGTAAGTTGTTACTGTTTGGATTTTGAGAAAATTAGCTTTATTTCAGGTCAGGCAGCAACCACTTACTATGTGGTTGTTAGCGCGCTAACGCTAGCGAACTACGCTAACGTAATGTTTTGAATTGAAAGCTGTCACTAACAGCCACCTAGATTCTGTTACTGGTTATAGTGTAAGCAGACAAAGTAATATAAAGTTATAGGGCTACAGCAATGTATTAAATTCAAGGTGAGCCCAATCGCTGTTAGCGTTTAGCACATGATGTTGTTATAGTTACTACTGTTTACTTGAATGAGCTAGAGCTAGTTCGTTAGCTTGCTAGCTCGCTTTACAGACACACTAAATTATTTTCTAAGAGTTCGAAATAGGAATTTGTTGGCATTTTGGTCCCATAGTAACGTATTATGTTGGCTTATCTTTGTAGAATCTAAGATCTTTGGTGAAAGTCATCATAGTTTGTGTAGTATAGACCCAGCTCCCAACCCAACTTTGAGAATAGATTAACGGCGATATTTTTTTTATCGCGCGATAAGAGTCTCGCGTTAACGCAGCACGTTAACGCCGATAACGGCCCGCCTCTAATATATATATATATATATATAATTTTCTGTTAAGATTGGACCACTAGTGAAAAGGAACATTCAGACTCTATATAATTCTATGTAACACATTCCCTTCCCCTTTCTCCCCAAGATAAGGGTTTTGTCACTAATTTTGTCAACTAATGGTAGGCAGGCAAAATGCAGTCCTAATGAACAACTTGAATGTTTTAAAAAAAGCAATACTTTCCTTTTGCTTTTTCTGAGAGCCCAGATACTTAGATGGAATCTAAATAAAGTGAAAATACTCAACATAGCCTACAACTAAACAAGATTGTTTTCAAAGTGACACTATCAGACAAGCTAAATCCTGTTAAGGTTTTTTTTTACATCAGCTGGTTAGGCAAAGACAAATCAAGTGACCTTATCCTGCTCAAGGTTTATTTAAACACACTCCTTGCCAGTACACATCATGCGAGTAGAAGTTCACGACCTGACATGAAGTCACCAATGGCAGCCACATTTTGTATTTAAACACAAATTACTACTAATTTTTAAATGTCCATGGGTCAGCCTTGTTAGAAAGCCTTGGGGCACTTTGGACAAACAAAGGGCAAAAGGGGCAGGTGCTTGAGCCCCCTCTGCCCCAAGCTCCACCCCTTCTGCAGCCCCCATCCCCCACCCCCACCCCCACCCCTACAGGCCTGCATGTCATGGCAGCACTACTGTGGGTTTACTTACAGTCAGTCAACCCTCTGCATCACAAATGAAATGCCCACTTCACCCGCATTCTTCATTCACGTCATGTTGGGGCTTCCTCGGTCTCGAAGGTGAAGTGGCCCGTAGCATCCATTACGGAGCACCAGAGAGCAAAGATTTCAGTAGACCGCTGTGGCTTTCAAGTGGCACAAAGATGGGGCCCTGAAGTCTGCAGTGTGATTAGGTCTTGCAGATGCCTGACGTACGGCACGTACAAACTGGGGACATATTTTGTCTTGGTCCCCGGGCCGACCGGTCTGCATGGCTCACTTCTGTTCATCTCTGTGATGTACAGTACTGTAGTAAAGCCCATTACGAAAGGAGTACACACGCACACCGGAAAAAGAGTCTGAGGCCTGAGGACCTGAACCAAATATGGTGTGTGAAATGTTGTCTCGTTAAACCTCGTGCGATCAACTCGGAGTGTGCGGCAACATTTCTTTTTCAAATAGTAAAGCCCATTAAACACACGGTGAGGTATTCCTCGTCTGCCCCTGGTTAGCCTACCCTCATGTACGTCTCAGTTTGACAGGGAACTTTGTTTCACTGACTTATTTTTAGTGCAGGAACAGCGGACCTATGAATGAGGGCATTTCCTGTTTGTTTTTTCTTTGTTTGTTTGTTTGTTTTCAAAATATCCAATTGCATGCCCTTTTAAACTCATTTTCCCCTTTAGTTTTTCACTGTAATAATGTGGAATGTGGTCTTGAGAGGAGCTATGCGGTGCTGCTGCTGTCACGCTGCTGTCCACCCGACCTGAGAGAAGCAGAGAAACCGGAGGGGAATGACGTCACAAAACGGGCCGGAAAAAGACGAAAGGAAAGCAAGAGGGTGTGAATAAGAAAGGGATGAAGCGCAAGATGGAGGGGAGGAGTAGGAGAGGGTGACGGAGTATGGCAGGGTGTGACAGGCGTCGGTCCTGGTGCTGGAATGGTGAAGGATGTTCCGTACCCAGGCGTGAAGGATAGATCCACAGCTGAATGTCAGCATGCACCAGGCAGCACTGTGGCAGTTTTACATGCATGTATGTATATGCATATTAGTCTTTGTGCCTTTGCTTCTCTGGTATTTTGTGAGTGTGTTTGTGTGTGTGTGTGTGTGTGTGTGTGTGTGTGTGCATGATTGTGTGTGTCTTTAAGTATGTGTAGTTTGTTCATTAGCGCGTGGCATGTGTGAGAGACATGAGTTGGGCAGAACGGCGGCGTGCAGAGGTGCAGATCAGTTTGCTCGCGCCGCGCTGAACAGATGCGTTGGGCGACGACAGGAACTGTAAATCATCCGCCCGTACCCACAACCAGCCCCTCCCCATCCACACACATGCATAAGTGTGTGTGTTTCTGTGTGTCTCTGTATGTGTGTGTGTGTGTGTGTTTCTGTGTGTGTGTGTGTGTGTGTCAAGTCAATTTCTTTGTTTTTTTTGTGTGTGTGTGTGTGTGTGTGTGTGTGTGTGTGTGTGTGTGTGTGTGTGTGTGTGTGTGTGAAGTCAATTTCTTTGTTTTTGTGTGTGTGTGTGTGTGCATGTGTGTGTGTATCTATGCACATTTGCATAATACAAAAACAATCCTACACAGCTCCTGTGCAGCATTTGGAAGTGAGTCCCAAACCTGCTTTCCATCTAACTTGCTTTTGAAGTAAAGAAGCGCTAAGTGGGAGCCTTGCATGAGGAAGTGGCAGTGGTCTCTTGGGGTGTCTGGCTGATCTCCAGAATGGCGTGTCCGAGGATCATTTCTCTTCTCTGTCTTTCCCTTTCTTTTCCTCTCCTCCTGCTCAGGCCCCGAGTCAGAAGGAGAGAAAAAGGATGGGAGGTGGGAGGCGGCTTTCCTGAAGGGGGAAGAGGAGATAGATTGGTAGTGACTCGGCATCTGAAATAGGCAGCCAAGTTGGACAGAAACAACACAAAGCAAGAATGGAGCTGAGAAAAAGAAAGAGAGAGAGGGGGAGGAAGAGATAGATAGATAGATAGATAGATAGATAGATAGAGAGAGAGAGAGTAGGAGGGAGAGAGAAAGGGAGAAAGAGAGATATCTTCTAGTAGTGCCAATGAGTTCTCTTAGGGCTGTTCCCGCCACTCGCCCGGTGACAAGGTGAAAGATAATGATAGAATACAGACCCTGGAGAGAGAGGAAGCATACCACAAACAAGGTCTCTGTCTCTGTCTCTCTCTCTCCCTGTGTGTGTGTGTTTGTGTGTGTGTGTGTGTGAGAGTGTCTGTGTGTGCGTGTGTGTGTGTGTGTGTGTTTGTGCCTGGAGAGAGAGGAAGCATACCACAAACAAGGTCTCTGTCTCTGTCTCTCTCTCTCCCTGTGTGTGTGTGTGCGTGTGTGTGTGTGTGAGTGTCTGTGTGTGTGCATGTGTGTGTGTGTGTGTGTGTGTGTTTGTGTTTCTGTGTGTGTGTGCGTGTGTGTGTGTGTGTTTGTGCCTGAGTTAGTGTGTTTGTTACACAGACAGAGGGAAAGTGTGCGGGGTTTTTGCACTGATGGCCTGCTGACACGTATTCATCGTTAGAGTTGGGCGAAGAAAAGTGTTTTTGAGAGGCTGGTTGTTTGTTGGCAGGTGATTGGCTATGACAGGCCCTTTAGGAAAACCTTAGGGAGGTGGAACTCCTTTATATAGAAACGCAAGAAGGCAGAAACCCACACTCGCACACCCTCACACATGCACACACACATGCTTAAAAATGTGTGCAACAAACACAATTGTGGGCACACTCACACACACACACAAGCATGCACGCACACAGACACACACACACACCACAGATATTATATGAAAGTTGACTTTAAGTCAAAAGTTGATTTGAACTCCACCATAAATAATGTATTTAGGCATCACATACCTGTCAAGTTATAGGCTGTAGTCAGTGTAGTACGCATATACAATCTGTCTATCTACGTCAAGAGAACCTTCATGTCTCCACTTACGTTACTCACAAACTTTATTACGTACTCTGTCTTTGCCAAGAGTTGTGTGACTGTGTGAATGAGTACGCATAACAGGGCCCTGCAGACAGCTATTACGCTGTATGAAAGAGGGAGTGATGGCTCCCTGTGTGTGAGTGTACTGTATGTGTGCGTGTGTGTGTGAGAGAGAGAGAGCGAGAGGGAAAGAGAGAGAGAGTGACACAACATTTTGTGTTATTCATCCCTTCTTACTATATTTCAATGTTTTGTTGTAATTAAAAAAATGTTATTTTATTATTTTTCTTTTAACATTTCATTAAATTGAACAATATAATTAGAATTGGAATGTAGAATAGGAACGATTTGAATAGAATCAGAAGAGAAAAACAGATGGCACGAGTGCTGGTATGGACATCACTGCAGTGGAGTTGTCGTGCTTTAGTGCTGCGTGTGCATTTGAAGCCTCTGTGTTGAAAGGCGTGAGAGCTGCCCGACTTCATAATTAAATGGTGACATGTTTGTAATGTAATAGCAGTGCTAATGTCATTTATAACACAGCTGCACACATATGGCACACTCACACAAACAGACACACACACGCTGTCACAGATTTACACACATACAGTACTCTCTCACAGACACACGCACACACATGCACACACACACACACACACACACACACACACACACACACACACACACACACACGCATGCACACTCTTTTTACAGACTCACACAAACACACACACACACACACACACACCTCTCACAGATTTACACACATACTCTCTCACAGACACACGCTCTCACACACGCACACACACACTCTTTTGTACACACACGCACACGCACACGCACACAGACAGAATGTTGTAGTTGTAGTTACCGTCTTGAAGAATCACAGAGATGTCAGTCATCACAGAGCTCTTTGTAATTCAGGTCTGGCTGTTGTAACAGGAGCTGATGGCCATCCGAGAGCAGATAAGGCTTCAAAGCAACAGACTGTGTGTGTGTGTGTGTGTGTGTGTGTGTGTGTGTGTGGTGTATGTGTGTTTGTGTGTGTGGGGGGGGGTGTATGTGTGTTTATTTGTTTGTGTGTGTCTGTGTGTGTGTTTGTATGTGGTGTGTGTGTTTGTTTGTTTGTGTGTGTGTGTACAGTATGTGTGTGTATGTAAGCCCTGTTCTCCTGTGGAGTGGTGAGGGTGTGTAACACATCGGGGCCTCCTCCTCGCCGGCCTTTGTGTCTGTGGCTCTTTGACGGATTAGGTCTGATTAGTCCTGTCACAAACCCCCCCTCAACACCACCCACCACCACCCCCACCCAGCAGAGGCGGGTGCACAGAAGGGCCGCACACCAGCTCGGCCTCACCATGGTAACCAGATGCCACAGCGACATTGATCGCATCGGAGAGCTCTCTCTCTCTGGGCGCCTCAGAGGCAGCGGGCCTGGAAGGAGGAGCGACCGCCCCACCGTGCCGCCCGCAGACCAGGGCCAGCATTAGTCAGTTCCTGTTTGTGAAGAGAGAGAGGGAGGGAGAGAGAGAGAGAGAGAAATAGAGAGAAAGCTGAATCAAAGTGTGATCAAAGTTTGCGCTGTGACGCAAGAGCTCTCTTCCGTCCTCTTGCTGACAGTGTGTGGGCTGTGGATGGGGTGATGGGTAGAATTCAAAGACCCTCTCATTTCACAGTTCACACCAGCAAAGTAAACACTCCAGGCAGGCTTTTACCATGTGTATAAAATGGAGAAACGACTTTGAATCACCCCAGATGTTATTGTGTTATAATAATTTTGCCAAAGGCTGCTTTTTTATTGTTTTTGTTTTTCTTTCTGTCCAGTGTGACTTCTTGTGGCTCTAATTAAGTTTTCAGCAATAATTTACCTAAAAATGCTACTGCATGGCTGCATGGTTTAATATGACTCCCGTAATAAGAGTAATTATTCAGAGAAATTAGCTGAGAGAATGGATAATGGTTGCTCACTATTGTTTAGTTTGTTTCGACATTTTAATGGTACAAGCTTCGTTTTCATAACAAACCCACTTGAACTCAGACTCTCTTATATTAGCTGTAAAGAGCTTTAAATTGTGACCCCAAACGCCCAAAAGGAAACCGACATGTTCTGCGTTCATTGTTATAGCCGCGAGCACACAAACAAAGCCACTTATAGATTAGCGTGATCCCAGTAAACGACTGTATTGATACGGCACACTCAATAATGTGTTATTGTTGTTTGCCATAATCCCTTAAGGCCATTATGGAAATAGGGGATCATTACATGGCGCACTAAGCATGCAGACATGAACAACGACGATCACAGAGGTAGCAGAGTGAGCGCTGTAGGGATGGAAGGAAAAGTCACACTTTCTTTTTTTTTGTCATCGCATTAAATCACCTCGGTTCTTTTGTTCTCAGCTCTTTCCCCTGCTGTCAGACACTCAGAAAGACACTCTAACACACACACACACACACACATTACCACAAAAACAACACCCTCGCTCACGAGGCGCCTGTGTACGTTTTGAAAAACAATGAAAGTGAAAAAAAACTGAAGCATCATCGGGGTCGGCATGCACCAGCTGTGTACAGCTGGTGGAGTCTCTATAAAATGCCTTTTGTGTGTGTGTGTGTGTGTGCGTGTGTGTGTATGCGCGTGCCTGTGGAGCACTTCAACGTTTGCTGAAGTGCATTGGTGCTGTATGCCCATACACTTGTGATTGAAAAGAAAAGTCCTGTGGCAAGGGACAGCCATGTGCATGTCAAGTATGCAGATGTGTCCACACTCTGTGAATCTGTTCACACTGTGAATTGCTCTGGAAATAGAGAGACATGGAGAGAGGAGAAGAGAAAGAGAGAGAGAGAGAGAGAGAGAGAGAGAGAGAGAGGGAGATAGAGAGAGATAGAGTATGTTATCAGGGTGGTACTCTGTCTTGTCAGGTTCAAAGTGGAAAGACTGGTGCTGATGGATTCTTCAGTACTCTCTAGGGGGGCAGTGTTTGATGTCGTGGGCAGCTGTGGGAATAATATACATAATACCTTACAGTTATTGTCATTTATAACTTGGGTCGGCTTCGTTTAGGAGCAGAATGTGCCTGTGCTATCCCCCGGGTCTCACGTAGTCCCGAATTTCCCCTAGCAAGGAGAATGGATGGAGAGAATAAATATAGGTATGGAAGGATAAGCAGATAAATGGTAGGCTGAGTGGCAGTGGTGGCACCTTGTGTGCTGTGGAGAGAAACTACCTCCGCGAGGGACAGGGGGAGAAAAAGAGCGAGGGAGACGGAGACGGAGACGGAGAGAAAAAGAGAGGGAGCGAAATGGGTAGAACTTTGATGTGTGTGTTGAAAGATTAAAGAGACTAAATTATTCTAATGCAGCCAGAGCCCAAGGCTTCTCTTGTGTGTGTGTCCAAAATCATCGCTGCTGTGCTTTGATCAGCGCACCTGACAGAGGCATGGAACCAAATTCCGACTCGCAATTCCAGCAGAAACTCCGCTGCCGGATGTGAAAAGAGCCGCCAACAAGTCTCAAAAAAAAACAACTTCCTTTTCCTTTTTCTAAAGCTGACATTGGGCTTGTTTAAAATTGGCTGGCTGGCTATTGGCTGGCTTAAAGCAATGCATTCTGGACTTGAAATAATGATGTTTTTGGACCGAACGTCATCACACAAACACTGTACACACCCATGTGGTATGCTGACGTTCACACGAGATTGTCCAAAAACATCACAATTTCAGGTCCAGAATGCATTGCTTTAAGCCAGCCTCTATCCAAGCCAGCTGATTTCAAACAAGCCCATTAACACCTTTGCTGATGACAGGCCTTTACTGACGTGCTGCCACAGATGTGACATCACAATGCAAATCAGGTGGGTTGCGGGCCACACTAAAGGCATACGGCCCGCTGGGACACGGAACAGTCTGGCTTTGATATGTGCTCATCTGACTGGGGTCTGACGGCAAGTGTGCTGGCAGACCTGAGGCCATCTCCATGGCAACAGTACCGATGTTAAAAAGATGAGGCTTAGAGGAGGTTTTTTTTTTTTTTAAACACCCCCGACACCCCCTCCGAACCCTTTCTTCTTTTTTTTTCAAGAGAGATGAATTTTGAAGGGCATGCTTTTAGCTTCCATATCAAAGACAGACATCAAACCTCCTAATGGGGCCAAAAGCAGCAGCTGCACACTGAATCAGCAAGACCTCTCTGAAAAGGCAGCGCTGGCGGCACCCGGCTCAGACCCGTGGGCCGGGCAGCTAATGGACGCTCGGCGGGTTGCGGCGGTCGTGCTGGTGGTGGCGGCAGTGCTGTTGGGAGGGGTTGAATGGGGTAGGAGGACAGGGATGGGCGGGGATGGGGTAAAATTGTGTTGGGGTGTTGAATGGGGTTGGAGGATGGGGATGAGTGGTGGGTGGTGGGGGCGGGGTTGAATGGATTAGGAGGATGGGGGTGGTGGGTGGTTGGGGGGGGTAAAATTGTGTTGGGGAGGGGTTGAATGGGGTTGGAGGATGGGGATGGGTGGGGGGGGGGGTAAAATTGTGTTGGGGGGTTGAATGGGGTTGGAGGATGGGGATTGGTGGTGGGGGGGGGGTAAAATTGTGTTGGGGGGTTGAATGGGGTTGGAGGATGGGGATGGGCGGGAATGGGGTAAAATTGTGTTGGGGGGTTGAATGGGGTACGAGGACAGGGATGAGTGGTGGGTGGTTGGGGGGGTAAAACTGTGTTGGGGAGGGGTTGAATGGGGTAGGAGGATGGGGGTAGGAGGATGGGGATGGGTGTTGGGGAGGTTGGAGGGTAAAATGGTAGAAGCAAGGAACCAGCGGGTGTGAAGGCAAAGATTAAAAACAGAAGAAAAAAAAAAGGAATAGAAGGGAGTTTGGCGAGACCAGCTCTTCACCGAGGCCAGTGTTCCCTATCGTGCAATATTAAAGAAAGTGAACAAAACCTGTCAGCTTTATGCTCGGAGGGGATCCACTTCAAAAATGTCCAAAAAAAAAAAGGTTCTTCGTTGATCCATTGATTCATGCTCAACACTTTCACTATTCTCATTAACATTGGCCTGTTATATTTTAAGGTAACCCTGCTGACAGACCGAAAAACCAACCACATCAACAACAACCTATTTGGTACAAATATTGATAGCGATATAACCCGCTGGTATATGCAATAAAGTTACAGTTGGATCGGTGACATAACGTCCTTGGTCGAAGTATTAATTGCAGTTGAATATGGCGAGACAGTCTCTGTTAGGAGTGATGAATATAGCTGGATGTTTGTCAGACAGTCTCATTGATAGAAGTAGTAATTACAGTTGAATACAGTGAGAGGGGGGTGCAAGAGAGGCATGTGTTAAAGGACAAGGCTGAGAAGGAGGAGGAGAAGATGTGGGAAATGGAGGTGTTATTGATGAAGCTGTTGGAAAGCCTTGCTTGCATCTGAAGTGCTGAAAAAGGAATATGTTTCTAAAAGAGGCAAAATTTACAAAGGGCATTTGTCTCTAGACTTTGTGCAGCTTGGCTAATTGCACAATGATCAGGTGTTCAAAATTAATCACCAAATGACAAAAGCTGATTACCCAACAGCCATTTAAATGTAAAGCAGCAGCTGTGATCAAATGACACTAACTGGGTTTCCATCCAACTTTCTAATGTGCATTTTCACTATCGGAATTAGAAATCCTGAAAGTGATTGGAATTTGCATAAACCTCCCTAATACTACAGGTGCAAGTAGAAGTCCTTCTTATGTATTTGTTATAGCCTCCCATAAAACCACCTGATTCTAATTAGCACACAGACTATACTACCACAGCCAGGTAGTATAGATAACGAGTAAAACCACCTGTTTTAGCTGCACAGGTAGATCCACGTCATGGCAGGACTAAAGCTGGGATTTTGCTTGTAGCGAAGGGGAGGAGAAGTCACCCTACCCGGCTACGAACCGAGGTCTCCAGGGTAGAGGTCTGTGCGTGACAGAATTTTCAGTCCCGCTCCCGCCCGCACCCGCATTGTGCAGTCCCGCTCCCGCCCGCACCCGCAAAGAATTGGAATTTTCATGCCCGCTCCCGCCTGCATCTGCAATATTTTGTCCCACTTCCGCCCGCAAATCCCGCAAGATGTCACGAAAGATGTCACAATGTCACTTTCTTTGTCACGAAATGTCTTTTCATTGGCTTGAAAAAAAACACCCGCGCACATAATTCCTTAAGTGGTAACTTGGTAACATATTATTGCTCAACCATATAGGGCTCAGTAACTGACATTTACAACATATCTATCTATCTATCTAAAACTATCAAACACGGAGAACCGGAAAGGCATTGTCTAAAATGCCCGCGCCAGCAATGAGCTTTTAAAATGTGACCCGCGCCGCACCATTGTGCGTCGGGTCCCGTGGTTCCCACGGGACTCCCGCGGGAGTGCAGGGCTCTACTCCAGGGTTCCAAACGTGGGCTCTGACTGCAACGCCAAAGAGCCAGGCTTGTTGGTATGGCAGTCAGAGCACACCCACAACTCTAGTGATGGTCATTCCATCACATTGCTCCTCTTCCCTACGCTTATGCACGCATGCATTGCTTATGGTTATGCGTTTGTTTTAGCATGGATTACCATGAGTATGCATAACTGATGCAAATCAGCTGATAGGAAACCTAACTAGTGGAAAAGTTCAGTCATTCATATTATTTTATTATCTATTCTTTTTTATCTTGCATTTTTTTCTTTGTTTCTGTGTTTTTGTTGCTTTGTTTTTTAGCACTTTGGTCAACTGCTGCTGTTTGTAAACAGCTTTATAAATAAATTGACACTGATATTGACATTCGTAGGGGCTTGCTTGACGTGTGCCTTGTGCTCACGACTAATGCAGGAGTTTGCACAGCAGACATTTTTCCTCTATGTCTGAGCCTGTCATTCACACAAACAGCACTTTTCCTTACTCAACGGAGACTTAAAACACACTAAGGTTAACATATTATATTGAAGATAAATGCACAGAAAGATACATATACAGTAGCTACATGTCATGCAAAATGGATTGTCTTGAAAATGATGGCACAGACACCTGTGGTTGCTCCCTCAGGTGTGTGTGTGTGTGTGTGTGTGTGAGAGAGAGAAAGAGAGAGAGAGAGGGAGAGAGAGGGAGAGAGAGAGCCTGTATTTACTGCGCACATTGTTTTTGGCGATGTAGTTAAGCTGCCATATAAATGGTGTTGTTAAATGGGCATTACAAACTCGTACAGTGTTTTTCAGCTGGACACAGTACACGCTCACTAGCAGGAAGGATGGGATGCTTAATTCACCACACCTATTTAAATCACACAAAGTCATAGGAAAAAAGCCCAGTCTCAGTGCAAGTCCTATCACAATCTTTGCTCAGCCACTGAAACGTCTAAATGGGTTTCCATTGTGGTGCAGAATGAAAAAAAAAGAAAAAATTTGAGGAAGTCTTAAAGGTTTTCCGTTGCTCTTTCCGCAGAGTGCAGACTCAGTCGCTTATTGCCCCTTTCCAGTCAAAACAAAGCAGTATTTATCAGTGGTCATACTCAGAAATGACTGTCACTCTGTCCTCAAAAGACCCCGACAGAGAGAATTTAATAGCAGAGTTTCCAACGATCTGGAACCCTATAGCGCACTCTGCAGCTGATTTGTCGGGTGGTGTAAATCTAGTGCATTCCCTGCAGGTCACCGCGCTCCTTATACGGTCACGGGCTCCATTGCTGGGGAGGCTGAAAAGTTGTTCCCAGAAAGAGGCACCCCCCCACCCCCCACCCCCATTAGCCTTCCTCGGTTTGGGAAAACGAAAAAAGGCAGAGGGAGGTTCAGACTTATTAGCGCTGATTTGATGGCACAATATTGATTCCTGTGCACTGTTGTGCGGTCTGAAGTGCCTCTGGTGTAATTGAAGGACCCATGTACAAATCACTTAATCATTGTGCTCGCGGTTCAGGCCGGCGAGAATTTACCGAGGTACAAAAAAAGAAGCAACCCGGCATGGCGGCACTCGACCTGTGGACCCCCAGCATGGCCCGACTCAGCAAAGCTCATTCTCTGGGCAGTGAAAGGAAAGCTAATGGGGGTCTTCCACCGCAGCTGCTACAGTAGGCCACGATTCAGGCGACTTAGCAAAAGTGATCAACACTTATCTGAAGGGTGGTCCTCTGCAGATAACATTGGTCTTTTATTATGCAGTGATTGTTATGAAGTGCTGTATAGCTGTCAGCAGTCTGAAGATCCCAGCAGTTGACATTATATTGCATCCAAAAGGACCAACTTTTGTGTGCGCCTCTGTGCCTTTCTGTGATTCATTTACCTTTTAAATGTCATGTTTATCTTTTACCAAATCTATTACACTCTCCTATTTTGCTCTTTTATTTTTATGTTGTTTATGTTGCAATTGACCTTTTTTCAATCTCTTTATTTTTCCTGCATTCTCTATTAGTCTCTCTATTGTTCTCTTTTGTGTGCTCATCTGTAAAAAGACCTTAAATTAGCACCGAGTATGGGTGCTATTTAAAACTCACCACCCTTGCCGCTACTCTCTGTAATGAGTGGTAATGTGAACTCTTACATCATCACCAGCGCCACAACAGTATATTTAGTACACATTCTATTAGAGAGCTGGAAGGCTGTGTTGGGACCAGCGGTTTAGGGTGACACGAGTGTAATATTAACTGACTATGGGCAGTTGGGTCAGAAATGCCTTCATTATATTCCTGATAGTGTGCAGGGGTGCCTGCAGGATTGAATCGTAAGGAACACAATGATCATGGTGTTATGGGAGGTTTTCATTAGCCTGACTGTTTTGGTGCCCTACACGCAGTGCGTGATGCACATTATGGTAGGGCCAGCTCTGGTGATGTCTTTTCAGTGGTTTAAAGTGGCGGGACAAACATTTGTGATGAATGATAGTTAGGCCTGTTTTGTTGACAACCTGTCTTGCTGACACCCTGTCTTACCCCTAAAGCACAGAGACAAACTGCTTGCGCTTTTGACACAGACAGTGCACAGTGTACTGTATGTTTGAAGCAGTGTCTCCCTGTCAACATTAATGTTTTGGTAACATTATTGGCAAAAGTTAGTTAAAATAGAAGTGTATCATCTCCTCGCATGGCTAAATGCTATGCCCAGCCACACGCCGGCAGGCGTCACTAATAGTGTGCATGTAGTGCATGTCTCCTTATTAGCTGTTGATGTGACACGAGGATGCGGTTGTGGTTTAGAGGCCTGCTAGCATGGCTGATGTAGTTAAGCTTTCTTCTTTTGAGTCGTGCTGGAGTTCAGCGTTGCTCGCATGTCTCCTTGATGCTCCCTGCAGCCCGGCACGACTCCCCCCGTCTCTACGGTGATGACCTTCATATGATATCACACGAAGCGCTGCTTCAGGCTCCTGGTCAAAATGCAAAAAGCCTGAATAAAGAAGACACTTGCGCTCTCAGAAAAAAAACACAAAATAGCCGGGAGCGAAGAAATATTCTTAGCTGACCTACGTTTGACTTTTGTATTTTTATGGGTACCGATTTTTTGCATATCATTTTCCCTTCATCTGTATGACTATATGGAGTGTGTGGTTGTGGGTGTGGGTGTATTGAGATTGAAAGCGGGATGTAGAGCGGGAGGGAGGGAGGGAGGGAGGATACCAGTTTTCTGATAAATTATCCAATGTGTAGCCGAGCCAATTTGTGAAAGATAAAGGTTATGATTATGGATGTGCTGGGCTGTTTACCTTGGTGGAATGAGTTTTGAAAATGGGTTGTGTCTCTTAACTAAAAAAGTGGGTCTGAAATATCTTTGTCCCCTAAACCTGAAAGAAGCACATTTTCAGTGTCACTTTCACGTACATGACAGGCGAATGGTGCGATTGAAAACAGCAGAATTTCATCTAACTTATGTCAACCCTGAGCTGTAAAGCCCTTTGTCACAAGGTGACAGCTACAGCCATTCTTTCAACTCAAGTAAATTATCACCGCAATCTGAAAGACTCTCAGGACTGCAAATGAATATAAAGCCTACTGTCAAGAGTGGCATCATGCTCTACATCATGCCAAGGAAAGACAGAGAGAGAATAGCATCATAAAATTTAAACACATTACAGATTCAATGAATTTAGTACAGCTGTCAATATCTGATGAACCAGTGGATGCTAATGCAGTCAGTCTCGGATCAAAGAAAAATGAACTCTCGCCGAACACTCTCGTAAGTGAACACCGCGTCAAGTGTTCCTCCCTTCACTCAGAGAGATACCGCCCCACAAGTGCATGTAAGAACTAACATCACAGCGTGGGGTTCACTTTACACTGGAGGTCAGACGCACTGTGCTGCTGCCGCGCGCTCCCTCGCTCGCTCCCTCGCTCCGCTATCGGCTTCAGGAAGAGCCAGCGATCTCTCTGCGGCATGACTTCCTGTTTGAGATGGCAGTGCCAGATAGACGGCTGTATCTGATCCTCCCCTGGGGAAGGATGGACGGCTGGAGGATTCCCAGAAAAAAGCCACTTAAGTTTCTACTCCACGCAGCCCGGCAGGCAGCCGCTGCTCCTTCTTTTTCATTAATTACCACCGCCACAGCACGCACAGGGAGGGTGTTCTAGTATTTGTCAGGATATCATTTTTCTCCTTTCTCTGTTTTTTGTCTAAGAATAATCTACTAATTTCCATAAAGGTGTGCTTGTAAGCCTCACATATTTGGTACGGAAGATAAGGCGCGTGTCCTTAGATGTGCTCTTAACTTGGAGCTAACTTTCCTCTCCTGAAGTGGGCTGCATTAAAACACTTTTTGGCCAATGGCTTGGAAACCATTTTGCCTGAAAAGATTGAACTTTATGCCAAGCTGGCCTTTAGGAGGTACATTTCCATAGCTTAAACAGGATAGCACATTACCCTAGCTTGACATGGTTCATATGTAAAGTGGCACCACGTAGTTAATGAAGGTCAGTGGAAAGTATTGCTTCATTAGCTGCTAGTAGTTATCTGTAACAGTCAAAACTTCCCAGCCGTTACATGCCTGTGTGAATGGGGCGTCTTAAGGACATTTTGAAGCCTCATTCACAATTGTATATAGACACTTCATAAGATGTTGCAGCCATAACATGTTTCCTTGCATGGTTTTGTCTGACAAAACCAAAATTAATTTGTCCTTAAATCGTAAAACTGTAACTGCAATAATCAGAAGGTCTTCTTGTACCTGTTAAAGCGACCAAAACATCTAACCTTGTGAAGCTGAGGTTCACACATTCTACCTTGATCCTAATTACTGCCACTTGAAGGTTAACACATTATAATTAAAGTGTATTGCACAGCTGGCAATGAAGCTGAAATGATTGCTCATGTATACATGTGAATTTTACAATATGGGAACATATGTTATTTTCATTATAATATTAATAAAATAGGTTGCAGTTGTGTACAATATAACACACAGATACTCCTTAACACCTTTTTGTTGTGCAGCTGCCACATTGGCGAGCTACAGTTCCTTGAATTTTCACAAGTTCCAACTTTTTTTATGAGAATAAAAATCTAAAAATACAATGTACCGGTACCAATCTATTGTTGCCAGAAACATTGTCATTCAGATCGACACACCTTTCTGGGAATGGAAAAACATTCGATTCTTGCTCATGCGCTCAATGCGGTGGTCACATCATGTGCCACTGTGCAGTCCATCTAGTCTCTTCTTGGAAGTAGCATGGATTCTTGCCCTTCCCCAAATCCACTCTCTCTATCTTTCTCTTCCTCTCTCTGCCTCCCCCTACATATCAGCGCTTTATGTCCTCACTCATCAACTGCTCACTTAGACAGGGTTAGGACAGAGGATTTTGTTTCATGAATATGAATGAATAACTCCATTTATTTATTTATTTAATTGAACTGATCGCTCCCAGAAAGCTGCCCATATGTCTCTCAAATACAGCACCTATGGGTCACTGTCTTAAAGCAAGACAGAAAAGTGTTGACTACAAATGGCAGGCGCTTCAGTGCAAAACTGCAACAGCTTTTGACTTACGTGGTAATGAGCAGGGTTTTGCTATCTTATTGGTTGTGTTTTAAGTTTAACGGACAAATATTAGCCGGGTCATGTAAAGTTTAAAACTATATATTAATGATGAAATATATCAGTTAACATGATTCAGGCAGTAGTTGGTTATGTTGCTTGGCAGTCTGATCATTTATAGCTTTAAATGCTTTCATCTGCCTCTGAACAGCTTTTCTTGGACTCCCTGTTGCTATGACTCGGCTAGCCATTAGAGATTCTGTTAGCGAGTTCATCTTTAAACGTATGTCTTTGCGCATCTAAGCTGGATGCCTGACTGGTTTTCCAATTAATCCTTAAAACTTAATGTTGATCCAGACAAGAACACAGGGATGTGGGTGAAGAGAAGACTTTTAATTGAGGCTCTGTAGACCATTTTCTATGTGATGAGACCTGGCAGTCTTGTGGTACCCATCACAATATTAATATATACAGTGCAGAGCTGTGACAGTAACCTCTATCTCTGCTCTTCATGGATTCCTGCTACTAAGGGTTACATGTGATCAGTGGATTAAAGAACACCAAACAACCACTTCTAATGCAGTTTTAAACCAGTATATCTTCTCAAGGAACTGTCACTTATTGTAACTATGTACTGTAAGCTAAATATTGCTGTAGGTATGACTGACAATACTGATAATAGCGACAAAAGAGAATGCCAGCTTACAGAGGGGGATGTTTAGCACACGTGGTTTCCAGATGTCATATTCAAATCCGATCAATCTTAATGTGCATAGTGCCTTTCATGCAAAGACAGTGATACAGAGTGCATGGCAGTGGCATCATAAAACAAGATAAAACTTCATAAAAGGATGAAGATCAAAAGGAAAGAAAATGGGAAGAATAAGTGAAGTGCCATATTGTTCCACAGTTCCGGATTTCACTGCACAAACAAAGGGAAAAGGTTGACTAAATGGCCTAAAATGAACCGCCCAGTCTGGCGTCATCCCCAGCCCAAGTGAGCTCAAGAAAAAAAAAAGGAGTCATGTTTTGAATCAGAAATAAGCTCCAGCGTCAATTTATTCAGCGCAAATATCCCTCGTGCCTTTTTGCAAGGACTCGAGTAAACATTTTATTGGATCTTTGCCTGCATCTCGACATCGAACTAATCTGTCATGGAAACATCACTGTCACGTGTTTGCAAGATTTATTTTTATTTGTATTTTTTTAATGGCGCATAACCACGGAGATTGAGTTACTGCTGTGTCACGGCTGATGCTAATCAGCTGTAAGGGTCTGTGGGCAGCTGGATGCATAAAAAAAAGCTCTCTCAAGTGTCCAGCAGCAAGCAGGCCATGGAGGTAGAGGACTATGGAGGATTCATTGTGACATATCTTTAAATACACAGTGTCTTTCAATCTATCTTGATATACTTCTAAAGCATTTTGGCATGACCAGACTGTATATATAGAGGACTAGGTGAGAGCCTGAAGGTGATGAGCATGTTAGTCCTTAGCAGGTTTACTTTTTCTGCCCGTTGTTCTGCTCTGGATGATGCCTGCACTCGCAACCAGCATAATCATCACAGTTACCTCATTAAAAACGCACTCAGTGCAGATCACTAAACTCAATCTATCCACTCACTTTGTAAGTACTTCTGTGTACTGTGTGTTTGCTTTGTGTGTGTGTGTGTGTGTGTGTGTGTGTGTGTGTGTGTGTGTGTGTGTGTGTGTGTGTGTGTGTGTGTGTGTGTGTCTGTAATAGAGTTTAAATGGATAAGAATGTGTCAGTCAGAATGTGTCACACACACACACACACAGACACACACACACACACACACACACACACACACACACACACACACACACACACACTCCCTCTGTGGCTTCCTTGTGAACCCTCATGGCGTCCTCTCCCATACTGTGGGAGATCTGTGAGAAGTGCTTCATTTGTGTCCACAAAGACAGTTCCCCCCGGCATCGTTATGAAGTGTAGAGAAGAGTGGAGGAGCAGAGAGGTGGAAGTGACAGACAGATAGTCACACACACACACACACACACACACACACACACACACACACACATACACGCAAACTTCGCTTCATTAGTATTCTCAGCGGGAAGGCATGATAACGGGCTTATTCTGGGGAAGCTGACGCTAAATTGTACCATTTTCAGATCACACAAGAGATAAAGCTTCGCATTTTGCCAGAGCTTAATTATTCATGTGGCCTTTTAAAAATATGGATTTTTCTCTCCTACGCTTTTTTGGCTTTTTATGACTCTAATGACATTTGCCGACTTGATATTGGTTTTTTCCTAAGAAAGTTGAATATGAAGCATATTGACAGAGCTCGTCTCACCAGATGACCTTTTCAGGGTTTAGTCCATTAACAGTTTTTGTTTTATGTCCTTTCTGTTCATAAAGGAGATTTCTTCAATATGAAGAGCTTGTCTGTTTCTAATATGATAGATTTTCTGGTTGTTCTGTTTCTGGTGGTGTGTGTGTGTGCGTGTGTGTGTGAGAGTGTGTGTCTACGTGTGGGTGTGTGTATGTATGTGTGTGTGTGTGTGTGTGTGTTTGTGCGTGTGTGTCTATGTGTGTGTGTAAGTGTGTGTCTATGTGTGGGTGTGCGTATGTGTGTGTATGTGTGTGTGTGCGACTGGAACAAAGGGCCATGGAGGTTTTGAGCCCAGTGGCATCTCAAGCCATGCGTCATCCAGCATTTATCCCGCCGAGGGGTTTATTTTGCCATATCTAAATCAGAGCCATATGCGATTCAAATAACCTGGCCTTGCTATATTTACGTGCACAAATGCACAGCAAACCCAGCAATATGAAGATGAATATGAAGAGCCCCTCTGCTGCACCAGCACATTCTGTTATTCATCTCAGGTTGCACGATGTTGTGTTCTTATGAGCATTGTGGTGGAGGCAAGAAGGGAAGACTGAAAGAGGAGGAAGAGGGGGAGTAGGAAGAGAGAAAGGAAGAGAAAGAGACAAAGAAAGAGAGAGAGAGGGAGAATGAGAGAGAGAGAGAAAAAGAAAGAGAATGGAAGTCTGAATCTGCATTTTTTTCTTCTCACAAGGGATGCGTTCATGTTACTATCCATCGTGCTTTAGCAGGCAAAAAATACAGTTAGCCATGCAGTAAAGATGTGCGTCTGGTGTTCTCTCATGAGTGTATCACCAATATTGCACTGTGTTGATTGTATGTTGTGTTGAGTGTGTGACTGTGTGACTGTGTGCGTGCATGTGTGTGTGATGTATGTATGTGTGTGTGTGTGTGGTGTATGTTTCTATGTGTGTGTGTATGTGTCTGTGTGTGCATGCCTGTGTGTGTGTGTTAATTTTGTGCACTGCGTCCCTGAATAGGGTCACATATGTATGCTGGTGACTGCAATATGAACTGTGTGTGTGTATGTGTGTGTGTGCACTCGTGTGTGTGTGTGTGTGTATGTGTGTGTGTGTGTGTGTGTGTGTGTTAATTGTGTGCACTGCGTCCCTGAATAGGGTCACATATGTATCCTGGTGACTGGAATATGAACTGTGTGTTTGTGATGTTTGTATGTGTGTGTGTGTGTGTGTGTGTGTATGTGTCTGTGTGTGCACGTCTGTGTGTGTGTGTTAATTGTGTGCACTGCATCCCTGAATAGGGTCACATATGTATGCTAGTGATTGGAATATGAGCTGTGTGTGGTGTATGTTTGTATGTGTGTGTGTATGTGTCTGTGTGTGCACGCCTGTGTGTGTGTGTGTGTGTGTGTGTGTGTGTTTTAATAGGGTCACATATGAATAGGGTCACATATATATGCTGGTGACTGGAATATGAGCTCTGTGTGTGTTTTACATCTTTCCACCGTTAATTAGTTATGTGAGGTATTCTGTCAGCAGCCAATTAATAGCCTATTAACACCATGTGTCAGCTCCTAATGGCCTTAACGAGCGCAAGATTTGTCATCTCTGTCATTGATGCTGTTTCATTTTATAGATGTGCTGAGATAAACGTACAGTATAACATCCTGTGTGTGTATGTGTAGGTGTGTGTGTGTGTGTGTGTGTGTGTGTGTGTGTGTGTGTGTGTGTGTGTGTGTTTGTGTGTGTGTGTTTGTGTGTGTCTGTGTGTATGTGTGTGTGTGTGTGTGTGTGTGTGTACATGTGTGTGTACGTGTGTGTGTGTGTGTGTGTGTGTGTACATGTGTGTGTACGTGTGTGTGTGTGTGTGTGTGTGTGTGTGTGTGTGTGTGTGTGTGTGTGTGTGTGTGTACATGTGTGTGTGTGTGTATGTGTGTGTGTGTGTGTGTGTGTGTGTGTGTGTGTATATGATGAGAATGAAAGGTCATGATGTGAGGCATACAGTATAATCAAGCACAGACACATCTGCACTAACTGGTCCAGTGTTTAATTAACATAAACATAGCCTACAAGATCATTTTGACTTTTACAGATTAAATTGACAGTATCTGCCATGCTGTACACTTGTGTTGCTCAAAAAGGCTTTTAACAACTCCTGACTGTCCACAGCCATGCAATTCACACAGATGTTTTTTTAGAAGGCATTAATTAAAATCTCTGCAGTGGCACAAATACTTCCCTTATCTCATGTAGGAGGACATTAGTATTTATACCACACATTTTTGCCATGAAAAGACAGAAATGACCGCAGGAGGTAGAAACGCATAATAAAAATGAAGGAGGGTGACTATACAGTATTAACCTTCGAAGGCTGCATTGCACAATACCCTGTGTATCCATCATTCTGTTATTTCAGCTGCAGCCCCACTGTTCAGCCGGTAACAGAGCTACTGTCTGCCTCTCAAGTCTCATTTATCATGTGTGTAGTCAGAGCAGAGATTCTGTGATTGACTTCTTAATGACTAAATGAAGAGATGACGAGAGACGAGAACAAAAAACTGAAGTGTCATCCTCACTGGCTCTACAAAGCACACGAGAATTAATTGCGCAAAAAAAGGTGATTATGCTGTGAAATTGGCCAATCAATTAGTCACATGCTGGAGAAATTCCACCAACTCCTGTCTAGTGCACATTTTTTAGAGTGATGTTTTCATTTAGTCTCTAAGGAAACACATCTTGTTGGCCTATAAATTAGTTTTTGGGGGAGGGGGCGGGATCTACTAATTATCACAGGCCTGTGAGATTGTGGCATTTCGTAAACAATCAATTGCCATTGCAATCAATATCTAAATTGAAATCAAATTGGTGTTTTTCCACTTAGCAGCCGGCATCAGTAGTCCTCTAATTCATTTGCCAGAAACAATTTGATTTAAAGTTTTCATGGTAAATCCATGCTCCTACCTGCGCAGTCAATTCCACAGGTTTTCTACAGCACAACAATAGAAAATAAACAACCCACGCTTGAATATATTTGTACTTAAGTGTTTGAAGTTGTTTTCGTTTAACTTCACTTTAGTCTCGTTTTTCCTTAAATGACATAGCTGACAAAAAAACCCACATTTATGTGGATGTACTAAAAAGCATCTGAGCTTCATGTTGTAGATGATCATGACAGTGAGTTGTGAGACACAGATGCACTAACTGGTCCAATGATAATTGATATAAACATAAATACTTGTGATAATTTAAGACTGTTACAGATTAAATTGACAGTGTTTGTACTACTGTGCGGTTGCTCACAGCAACCGAGCTTTGTGTTGCATGTGCGGTGTAGATTATCGAGAGGGTGGACTCTGGGGGGACAGTGGCCAGCAGTGGCGATCTCACCTCTCTCTCAGGTTCATCTGTGGCATCAGGTGGGAAGCATTAATCTGTCAGCCCCTTGCCTCTGCGGCACTGCGCCACCAGGTCTCATCTTCTGCCGGGGACTCAACCAATTTCAGGCTCGTTCCTCCCCATTTTCTCGCCGGCTGTGCTCGCGAGATACAATTTCCGATGTACACCCCTGGGGTCCACTTTGCTGTCCTCATAGCAATGTAACAGATAGATTAAGATGAGATCCACCCCTGCTGATAACGGAACGCGCTCCATGCCAAAGTCTAGCACAGACACTGAGAAATGTTTCTCTAAGGCCCTGCCCATGTGAGCTGGGCTGCCGTATTTTACATCACAGCACATCACAGAATTTTTCATGCGTTTGGCCTCCGCAAAAACTCAATTATAGTTCACAGTTATAGTACACTCACAAGTCACAGCCTACACAATGTCAAGGAGGAAAGCAACAATGTAGCAGTTAGGTTTGAGTCTACTTGCACCATTTGCAATTGAAAATAGCCCATAGCAGTAACCTGCAGCTATTCAAACTTTAATTCATTTTTTCTTTGAAAGGATTCTGATTGCCTGCCTTGACTATGCTTACACTGCCTACTACCTGTTAGTTTGGTAAGATCACAATAGCACTTGACAGTATTCATTCAAATTCCTGCGGATAGCAGTTTTTTTTTAACCAACACATACTTTGGATTTCAAAACACACCTCATTCGGGTGGACAAGGTCTCGTTCTGACTTACACTGGCCAGACAAAGGAAAAAAACACGCTTTAAACAGTGGAACAGTTCGCCTTGTCCAAGGAGAGACAGCTGAGGCGTTTGAGCAGGTAATTAAGAGACTGTCTGGTCAGCCGGTGACCTATGGGGGAAAAGGAGTGGACACACCAGTACTCATTAGTGTGAGGGGTTAGAAAGGGTCAGGCAGAAAATTAAGTGCTCCATGCCAGAGACCGGGCAAGACGAGTCTTTAGAAAATGATGGCCTGGGGCTGCATTTCTCGGACCACTTCCTACGGTAGGTTAGCATGTTACCACCATAGTACTATGGATGTTTATACTAAGGTAGTGGCGAAATTCTACCATTTCTCGAAGCTCTCATACCTCCGTAGAACTACCGTTGTGGGTACCTCTATAGTGGCCTTTGCTGTTGTTTCTACTTCACTGTGTGTAGCTTGGAAGCATTGAAATAATGAGATAACAATGTCCATAGACAAGGTATGATGTATTGCTAATGCTGTATAAGGAACAGAAAAACAAAATAATGACATTGTGTGCTATTTTTTTTAGATTGTGTGAAACAGTAAATTTGAAACAGTCTAGTCTTGCTTTGAGTGACTAAAGTTCTAAATTACGATTAATGCCTGCAAGTGTGTGACCTGCATACAGTTACCATAATCAATCTACCGTGTAAAAAAATATTATTACTTACAAATTAAAAAGCAACAAAGCCAAGTGGCCATTAGTCTTGCATCTCGTAGCCTCCTTCAGCTTTCTCCAAAGAGTGTAACCGGTCCAATGTTCACTCTAGTTCGAGCTCTTTCTTCATCATGCTCTAGTTTTCTGTTCTTCACCTCCTCCAACATCATACCACTCCTTTTCTTTGCAGACTTTGTCATGATGACAATTCAAAAGCTACCTGGCTGCTAGGTATCTTCCACTTACATGCACCTGCAGGGTCCGCTCCACTTAGGGCCTCGCTCCACCTATCAGATATAGTAATGCTTGCCGTAAGTCAAATTTTGTAGTTAAATATGTCTCATTCAAACTACAGATCCGCTATCCAATTTGGCAAACTTGCACAGTGCAGTTGTAGCTGATAGAGGACTGCAATGTGGATGCGGAAGTTCCGTTCACCCGTTACGAGTTGATGAACCACTGAAATGATTTTGGACTACAACTGAATGAGTTTATGGTACAAAAGAATCTTCGGTGTTACTTTAAGCTAAACAAGGACAGAAAGAGCCTGCAAGCCCAAAGCCAAAGTTGTGTGTTTGGTGAGGGAAATTTCCTAAGACATGAACAGAACATCTCCCTAGTCTGCTTCTGGTATTTTTTCCAGGGGAGAGGTTACATCTGCTATGTCTGTTAGAGGCTGTTACAGTACATCTGACTACAGCTCTGGCTAGGACCGGAGAGAGACAAACAGTATCAGGCAGATTGTACAGCCAGTCCGCAGACAAAACTGCACATTTGCTGGGAGCAGGAGAACTCGCAGTGATAATCCTTAAGAGCTGCTCCAAATGTGCAAGTTCTACGGAGAGTCACGTCGACGGACTGCTGAAGTGTTGCAGTTTTTAACAGTCACTTGTGATCGCTACACCTGTATCAGTACACACCAGTGCACGGGTCACTACGCATCCTATACTGTAAGTCTCGCTGCAGTTTAATCCCCCCCTGCGCTTTCACTTGAGTAACTTTACACCACAGCTGTTGCCCACAGCTCGAGGCTTGCACAGCAGTGAGTGACAGTATCTTCTCCCTGTCAGTGGTGTTGATCTCCGAGTGGCTGTTCCTCGTTAAACGAGCCGTATTCTCTCTCTTTTCCCTCTCCCTTTTCCTCTCTCTGTCTCTCTCTCTCTCTCTGTCTGTCACTGTCTCTCTCTCTCTCTGTCTGTCTCTCTCTGCCTCTTTCTTTTTCTTCTCTCTCTCTCTCCCTCCTTCTCTCCGTCTTCTTACTGAGAGCTTGTCGCTGACAGTTTGCACTTGTTACCTCCTACCCCTTTCGTGACAGTGAGGCTCGGCTTGTGCCATCTGGTGACAAAGGGGCCGGCGCGTCACCATCGTCCTCTCCTCAGCGGCCAGACAGCAGGCCGAGGGAAGGGACTGTCTCAGAAGGGGCGTCACCAGAGGCCTCTTTTGTTCCTCCGCTGGGCTCGGTTGTGAACCGTCACAGACTGAGAGCCAACTTTCTGGGGGAAAATGACAGGAAGCTGTGAGGGGAAACTGAACAGAGGCTGCTGGTGAAAAAAAACACCCTTTTGAAAGCTCCTAATGCTCAGTGATGACATCCGGCTCAGCTATACAGCCTGCTACATAACTAAATCAAGGTTATTTGACACCGAATGTCATCAGCTGTAGTGTATACAGCTAGTGTCTATAGAGCCTGAGGCATGGTACTGTATGTTCTTTTATGTAAAAGTTGGTGATGGGCTCTTACTGTTAGTGCAGCACATTTGATTGTAATCCTGACTATTTCATGGTCTTACAGAAGCATTCCAGCTCGACCTCTCTTAACAAAACTAATTAATAGCGTAGGTCAGTCAGCGGCCATGCTGAAGCCACTTCAGAAATAAATAAATAAAATATACAGACATCGTACATGCTGTTTTTCGGTATGTGAATGTACGGCATACTTGATTTATTCAGCCAGACTCAAGGGAGTCTAAACCAAACCTTCACTGAATTTATAAAAGCAAAGCATTCATCTTACTCGCTAGTGCAGTTTCATCAGGAGGCACTTTTCTCCGACTCACACACTCCTCACTGTCAGCACATTGAGAGTTTAAGTGTTCAGCAAGCTTTGGTTAACGGACAAGACGTGCCATGTCTGCCCTTTCAAAACAGTTCTTTTAAAAGGTCTTTGTGCATTCCCTGTAACCATTAGATCACTCTTTTGAGCTGTTAAATATTCCATAAAAGGCACAGAAGTTGGATTTCAACCTCCCCAGGCAGCAGTGGGAGACAAGGTTATGCTACTTAAGATGCCTGCATCTCGGTACGGTTTAAAATGTCTGGCATTTCTCTGTATGTATGGGAAAGCGTCAAGCAATGCACTGCACTGTGCAATGTGCTGAAATTGCACAGAAAGCATTTTACAGTAAAATATTAATGGTGTGAATAGCATGCTGTGCTACAGTATGTGAGAAATAATGAGTGCCTGTGTGTGTGAATGCCTGCAGAACTTATCTAAGCTCCGTGACTGATTAAAGGTAGGGCCTCTATGATTTCAGTCCGGTACATTTTCTGTCAGATTCAGCTAATTGCTCCTCACGGTCCTCGGGCTGCCCAGAGTTCAGTGTGTGTGTGTGTGTGTGTGTGTGTGTGTTTGTGTGTGTTTTCCAAGAAACCTCCAGCATTTGTACAGCCCCTGCCACTGTGAATAGGAAAGAAACATGCTGGCCTCGCCTGTGTCATAAACAATTTGAGTTGATTGGTATGTTTCTTTGGGAGCATGGAAAAAAAGGTTGCAGATACTGACAACCTTTCGTCTGAATCACGAACTCTACTTTTGCCCATTTGGAGGAGTAAACATTGTGGACTTATTTAGTAGAAGTAGGGTTTTGCTTACACTGGGGAAAAGTTGTTAGAAATGCATGGGAAAGCATACAGTAACAATAGCAGTCATTCTAGAATGTTTTTGAGACATTTTATCATTCTGTGTTTCCTAGGACCTCTCGGCTATTGTTACCTGAAACCAGACTCCGCTTACTGTATACAGACCAGCTGCATTAGACTGACTGGTTCTAATGTAAAGACATATAGAGTTTGTGCATGTTTTGTCTGCAGTTGTGTAACATTTGGGACACTCAGTGGTAGTAAAAAAGAGTTATTTTATGTACAACATTATTCTGTCAGTGGACATTGCTGCTAACATCCTGTTTAAGCATCAAGAATTCACGAACACAAAGAACTTACTGTCAAAGCGTGTTGAGTTGCCCTGAATATGAACTTAGCCACAGCAAAAGTTTGTGTTCAGCCTGTTCGTGCTGTGAATGTTTTTATGTATCTACAGCCCCGTTAAGATCAGCGATGCCACAACAAATCAGTGATTTATTTTGATACTCTTCCTCGCAGTGTTCTGTCACCTCACGCTGACCTCTGTGTGTTTGCTCGCCTGCTCTCTCCTTGCAGGGAGTGAGTGAGAGCAGGAGATGAACCAGATGAACAACAAGCCGTATCAGTCCCTCTCCAGGGCGCGCCCAGACATGGAGCTACGCTACTCCAGCTCCTCGGAGGAGAGCGAGGAGGGTGCCAGCCACCTTCAGCAGTCCTACGGTCACGCCACGCACGCCGACTACAGCCACGACCGCCGACTCGCCTACAACAGCCACCGCGTCAAGAGGAAAACCAGCCAACAGCCCAGCACAGGTGACTACTAAAAAAAAATCACACAAACACACACACAAAGTTTAGGCTAATTTATAGTCAGGGCGTGTGACAATATCTGCACCCTTTTAACCTTTTTCTGATGTAGGTGACAAGCTCTGACACCCTAGCAGACAGGAAGTGTGTATAATTTACATCATTTTTTGTTCAGCGTCTGGACTATTAATTGACCTTTACCGTTATTCAAACTTACCTGTAGAACATTAACAAAAGGAGGCAAACCCTGTTGGACAAGTCATTTTTCAGGAGACAGGGGATACTGATAACTTTTATGAAGTTAAAAACAGACTTCCTTGTCCACACATGACCTTTTCTAATAATAGTTGAAGGCGCAGACAGCACTTAGCTGCATGTTTTGTCCATTGCTTGGCAGGTCTGGTGAGCTTCAGGCCTCTTGCAACAACCATAAGGTCACCAGGGTGTCTTGGTATCAGTATAAGCATGATGCATCTAGTGCTGAAATGATGCAATGCACCAGTCATGGCACACACACACACACTCACACACACACGCTTGAGACACAGACACACAAGCCTGGTTAGGCAGAGTTGGATGTGGACCCTGCAAGCAAAGCTTTGGGGCCCATATGGGGCATGCTATCAGGGGTATAGTAGCTAATGATCAAGGGAAAAGGGAGGATATCTCTGTGTTTATTATTTTTCTGATTTATTAGCTCATAAGCCTGTAGTGATTGCATAGAGTTGTGTTGGGCAACCGAAAAGAGGGGGGAAGTAACCCTCAACGTGACCATGATAATAGCTGTCTGTGTCCTTGCCTACTCTCCCATGGGCCATCCATCACAGATGTCACCTCTGTCACTTGTCACTTGTCTCAGTACTTGTGTCATTGCTTCATTTTAAGCCATGAGAGAATGACCAGCATTTAACCACTTTCACCACACCACAGGATCTTAAAGTGATAACGTAAGTGGAATTGTTTGAAACTTTCCTTGCTGTCAGCACAAGCCTGAAGACAACAACATAAAGCAGATGCAGTGCAGGACCAATACAAATAAGGCTGCTTTCTCAAACACCTCTTATTATATTCAGAATACAGAGTAGTCTTAACACACACACACACACACACACACACACACACACACACACACACACACACACACACACACACACACGGAGGGAGACTTCAGACACAGGCACACACAGTCTGATGTGGACACTGAAGCCTGATTAGGCATAGTCCTGTGTGGACACTGTAGTGATTGCATAGAGTTGTGCTTTACCAAAAAGAGGGGGGAAATAGCCCTGGACGTGGCCATGATATTAGCTGTCCTTGCCCACTCTCCCATGGGCCATCCATCACAGATGTCACCTCTGTCCCTTGTCACTTCTGTTACTTGTCTCAGTACTTGTGTCATTGTTTCATTTTAGGCAATCAGAGAATGACCAACATTTAACCATTTTCACCAAACCAGTGATTACATAAGTGGAACACAAGTGGAATTTGATAACATAAGTGGCATTGATAACACAAGTGGAATTGATAACATAAGTGGAATTGATAACATAAGTGGCATTGATAACATAAGTGGCATTGATAACATAAGTGGAATTGTTTCGAAACGTTTCTTACTGTCAGGTGCACAAGACAGAAGACAACTACACAGAGCATATATACTACAAGCTCAATACAAAAAAGAATGTTTTTTAAAAAAAATACTCTTATTACATTCAGAATACAGAGAACAGTACAACAAAATAATCTTTCAAATAGCATACTTTTGAAATAAAACGATGGCAAAATTGCATTTGCAATTCAAGGACCGTTTTTACACTGACAGGAAAAGTGTTCTTGCTCCCTTCACGTGGGAGTACTTAAAATGTCTGTCTGGACTTTCAGGCTCACAGAGAGGGTGTTTTGGTAACACTTTATTTTAATAGTGTCTTTAAAACATTATGTATTGACACTGTATGTAGCCTAAAGTAACTGTAATTCTAACCTTTACCTTAACTATAAGGTACAGTTAAAGTACATAAAGACATGTTGAGCAAATTACATTAAATTCCTGTTCCTTCTTGCAGACCACATCAGAGATAGCAATTTTTTTTTAGCTAACTGTCGAGGACTTTTTCAAGACATTTACATCAATGTCACTTTCTTTGACGAGGTTCTAAACTGGTGGGTGGCATATATTCCTTCTAAAAACCAAGGACCAAATCATTAGTCTTTGTGGTGTTTAATTGGAGGACGGCTTTATCGCTCTGTTTGGCAAACCCATCAACTACAGGACTGGTGTCCAAAAACAGAAGAGAAAAGAAACGAAAAACACTCCAGGCCAACTTGGGTGTGAGATGATGAGCGCTTTGTTCTTGTTGCCAGAGGTGTGGAGCAGACAACTCTCAGCATCAGCAGCTTTCTGGATGTGCATTTCTCCATTCTCGCCTCTATTATCATAGGGAAAAAACACAATTAGATACTAACCACAGAGGACAATGGTGTTCACACGAAAGCAAATGAAATTTAACAGACTGTACGGCAGTGCAGACAGATATTGAGCTTACTGTACTTACAGTATTTCCAACAAGTATTCATTAGAAATTATAGTCATATAAGTATCACCTGATGTGTTTCACAGAAACTAAATTAGGGGAAAGCTGTTCCTATCATTCTGATTTAAAGAACGTGCCAGTGGTGATTGTAGTGTTTTACGCTTTCCCGCTATGCTGTTTTTTTATAGTCATATAAGTATCACCTGATGTGTTTCACAGAAACTAAATTAGGGGAAAGCTGTTCCTATCACTCTGATTTAAAGAATGTGCCAGTGGTGTTTGTAGTGTTTTACGCTTTTCCCGCTATGCTGTTTTTTCAGCAGCATAGCGCTTTTACCGTTACCGTGGCAACAGGGTGATGTTAGTTTGACAGGTGTGGTACCCCAGCAGAAGGGGTCATGGTACACGCAGCAGTAGCGGAATGGACAACACCTGCGTGTACAGATTTGAGAGCATGTTATGTCACACCACACAACTTAATGGAAAATTGCCAACTTTTTGTGTCTTTTAGTAACAGCAGACTCATTCATATGCTTAGTTGCTATTCATGAGTTTTATAATGCATACATTTTAATCAACCTGCATCTGAACTGATTAAGATAAGTAGGCTTGGTGTGCAAATTGAAGGGTGTTAGGTTCATACGATATGGACAAGATCATCGTCCTGACGCAAACAGGATGGTCTATCTATTCTGTGTGAGAGGGTCTGCAGTGGCGGGCATCTCAAACTTGGTGCTGCATGGTGGGGCTAAATAAATAATCACTCGTTGGCCAGATGGAGCTGATTTTAATTATCTACATGCACCTGTGTGCTGTCACAAGTGGTCTGTATGAACAGGGGATTTTCATTGTGAAAGTGCTGCATATGGTCCAACTGGCTGTGTGTTTCTTAAGGCTTTCTGTCTCTCTGTCTATCTCTAAACCTCCCACGCACGTAAACACACACCTACACACAGACACACACAAACACAGATAGATATAGTGTATATATAGAGAGAAACAGACAGTCAGACAGACAGACAGGCAAACAGAAAGACAGACAGACAGACAGAAAGACAGACAGACAAACATACAGACAGACAGACAGTGTCTGTGTGTGAGTGGGCGCATGTGTCTCAATATGTGCTTGTATGGGTAGTAGCATGTATAGCTCTGTGTGTACGTGTGCTGTGTGTGTGTGGTTGTGTGTGTGTGTATGTGTGCTGTGTGTGTGTGTGTGGTTATGTGTGTGTGTGTGTGTATGTGTGCTATGTGTGCTATGTGTGTGCGTGCTAGGGGTGTGTGGTTATGTGTATTATGTGTGTGTGTATATGTGCTCTGTGTGTGTATTTGTGCTATGTGTGTGTGTGTGTGTGCTATGTGTGTGTGCTATGTGTGTGTGCTATGTGTGCTATGTGTGTGTGTGGTTATGTGGCTGATAGATGTGCATGGCAATAAACAGGAGGAGAAGGTGACTTCCCTATGCTCCCCCTGAACACACACACACACACACACACACACACACACACACACACACACACACACACACACACACACACACACACACACACACAACACAGACACACACACATGCAAATACTCACGCTCTCGTTTTGTAGAAGACAGTGTATTGAGATCTTTAGTGTTAATTTGTGTGTGTGTTTGGGTGTACGTGTGCTGTGGGTGTGTGGGTGTGTGTGTGTGTGTTCGTGTGTGTGTGTGTGTGTGTGTGTGTGTGTATCTGTATCTGTTTATTAATGCATGTGTGGGTGTGTTTGTGTGTATCTGTGTATTCGTGTGTGTGTGTGTGTGTTTGTGTTTGTGTTTTTGTGTGTGTGTGTGCACTGAATGGAGAAATGTGGTGAAACTGTGCAGGTTTTAGTAAGTGGTCTCTCATATTTGTTGGGCAGTCACGTTGATGTTGCAATGAAGGCCATTCTTTCTTTAGTGGTGTGGTAGACACAGAAACAAGAACGGCTACAGACTCCATTATCAGAGCCATGGAATAGCCAAGGTCAACGCTGGTATTTAATATAATGGCTGTTTGTAGTCATTTTGTAAATTCACCACTTAACAAAAATGCTTGTGTGTGTGTGTGCGAGTGTGATTACGAGACTGTGGGTACATGTGTGTGTGTGCACACTTCAAAATGGCTGTGCCTGGGATGGTGTCAGAAATGGTTTATTTTTTCTGAGTCTGTGGTGATGTGATGTGTCCTCATTTTTGACCCGTTTTACTGTAATGCAAAATAAGGTCTATACCCCCTCTTAAGATTTTTAAGATGGGTCCTTTGCATTTCCTGTCTTTTCCTGTGTACACAACAACAACAGGGAACATCTGTGTCATGATTTGATGCAGTCATTATTTTATGTGTTGTAGTTCTTTGATATATGAGAAGATATTTGGATGCCTATTGACATTGGCCTTGTTAAAAGGGTAACCTTTCAGAAATAGCAGACAGTGATGGATGGCTTGCATGAAAATTAGCAATTACCAATGTCATGAAATAGAAGATGAAAACAACTGATATGGAAACCACCATCAGTTTGTTCATTGTGAATATGGACTGGTAATAGGAAAACGTGTCATGTGTGCATGTTATGCAGTTCTATTCAACACACAACGGCGTATCATGTAAAACACTATAATGCCTAAATGAATTGCTCTCCCCACCACCTACAAGTAAACAGCCCATCGGATCTCTTTTCAAGGTCTGGGTAGACTGTATATAAAGCATAATGCTACAGGAAAGTACTTAGGTTGCACTAGCCAAACTAGAACGATACAAATGGGTTACAATCAATATGTAAAAATATTGGTTATGTTATATTACATATACAGGTGACAGGTGATATTTCCTGATCACAGATTAGCATTTTCTAGGCTTCACAGCAGACAAGGTTGGCAGAAATAGCATGTAGTCAGGATGTGTTGGTTGTATTTGGTCCTTAGAGAAAGTTGTTGTAAAATGCCTAATTAAATGCAGAATTATCAAAACAGAACCAACTCTGGTGATCATTTGTTTGAATCTTTGAATGTTTATGATTACACTAAATTTTAATCCTTAATTCCAATTTTAATTAAAATGGTGTTTGTTATTCTGGTTTTAGATGTTTCGCAGGGTGATAAGAAACATGAAACATACACATAACATTTTGAAATGCTGACTTACAAAGATAAGGGAGCACCACTGGCTTCTCTCAGAAGCCTGTAAATTGAGTCATTAAAGTTTTACATGACAGATGTCATCTTTGACCTTTTACGAAGGTAATTATTTGACATTTCATTTAAACATCCCTAATTTTAAAAAGAATGGTTAAAAAAACTCAAAGGAACATAGCTAAAATACTTCAGATGTAAGTTTGCGTAATATTACTGTGGTGCACAGTATTTCTCTGCACTCATGTTTGTGGCCTCTTTGCAGTATATGTTTTCAGAGTTTGGTGAACTAATATTTACTGGAAAAGAGAAGCAGAGGGGATGTTAAAATAGCCCTAGAAACTTCGGCATAAACTAATGTCCTGTGAATTATAATTACTCTGTCTGCCTGCCTTGCGCCTTTGTGTGGCTCCACTGTTTGGGTTGACATTATTAAAACGACACACCCACATGCCCCTGTCTTTGTGTTGCCCTTCAATCTCGTAAATGGAGTGTTCTGTCATTGTTTTGAGCCCTTCCCATACATATGTATTGTTTTGTTCCTTTTATTTGAACCAGGAAGCAGTGACACATAGACACCCTCACACATTCGGTGTTGTCTGACGGAAGCGAAAAAAACACCACTAGAAATTGGCTTTCTGCTTCCATTTATTGGTGTATTCAAATGATGCACATGGAACAAAACATTCTGTTCCAGTTGCCCTGGAAACTGCATAAAATGAACAAGAGCTATTTGCTGCACGCTGCAGAGCTCTCTCAACCCGAACAGATTGAGAGGAGAGAAGGCAATGAAAGATCTGAGACATGCTGTTTGTCAAGAGAGGGAGAGGGAGTAAAATAGAGAGATAGAGAGAGAGAGAGAGAGAGAGAACAATGCAAATGTTGCAAAAGAGAGAGAGAGAGACAATGGTCAGAGAAAAAGCAGCTGAGAACGAAGGCACCCAGAACAGAGAGCGGGGTGGCAGAAAGGACACCTAGAGGGGAGCCCAGCAGGGGAGAATGAGATAAATAAAAATGGCCGAAGCTGAAAGAAAAGTAAAAGAGAGGGAGAAAGAGAGAGAGAGAGAGAGAGAGGGAGAGAGAGAACAATGCAAATGTTGACACGCCAAAAATGACAGAATAGACAGGAATTCATTCCTTGAATATTCTGCAATTGTTTGTCACCGTGTTTAACCTAATTTCATTGTGATGTATGCAAACAGTCAAACTTTTATGTTCGGTGAACTGAATTATCCTGGAATAAAAACTGGAGAGATGATGAATAATAAGGTATTAGCCATCTGATTTATGCACGTAACTTCAAAATAGGCAACAAAGAATTAAGATACTCATACACCCACGGCTTACGTTTCATGAAATCACACATTTTGAACTCCTCTGACATAGAGTCTCCTACTTTTCCCCAATACCGCGAGTGAGGGAATGTGGTCAAGTTTTCAGAATGGTGCAGAAGGCCAGCAGAGTATAGGACACATGAGGCTTTCCGTACTAACCCAGTGCTAAATCAAACACAGGCTAACTCATACACTTACTTAAAGGCTCATTTGCTAACAGTGTGAACGTTATTAACGTAATTCTTTTCATGCTGGGAAAGCTCCCCGTACGCGCATGAAGACACAGGACTTGACACAGGTGGACTGAGGCAGCACTAATCAGATTTAAGACGAGTTCACATCTCTGGCTAGGCCAAGTGCTAAGATACTGTAAACAGGTTTCCATTGAACTTGGTAATGCACATTTTAGTTACTGTATTTGAATAAGACTCCTTGCTTGAAATATGCATTCACCTCCTAATTCTCTGTCTATAGTGGCCACTGATGCGTATCTTGGTAAGACAAATCACTACACAGGGTTCACATGGTCATGGAAATCCTGGAAAAATCATGGAAATTGAAAATGTAATTTTGCAGGCCTGGAAAAGTCATGGAATTTTGTAAATTCACTAAACGTTTTGGAAAAGTCATGGAATTTTAGTTTCTCCCTAACACAACTACAGCATTCTGTTATCATTAGGCCTTTAGAGTACACAATAAATGCATTGACAGTATTTTGAATGTTAAACATTTCATATTTAGCCCTAAAAGTATGCTAAATTCTACACACTTAAGGTGCGTGAAGTCATGGAAAATTCACTTTAGGTCATGAAAAA
>CM050214.1:28627706-28637706 GCA_027475355.1 Coilia nasus
GATCAGATTTGCTTTTGTATGGAGGCTGCCATTCCCTGGAGATCCTTTCCTCTTCGCAAGAATCTGTAGTCTAAATAGAGAGCGAAGTCAATATTGGAAACATTAGACAGAGAGAAAAATCTTTTCCTCATTTAAAAAAAAATACTTTTTATTTTTATCTGTGTACATGCTTTCTCTCCTGCACAGAATTAAGAAAGCCTGCCGCAGCCATCCTATTCAATTAGGCCAGATTTTTGTCTTTGCTTTTGTTGTTGAATACACAGTCAAAAGTCATGAAAGCACGAATTCTTAATTTAAAATGACATCAGTAACGTTTCCACACAACTGCACTCAGCATGATGCAGAATGAAATCCTACTTTACCACAGCGAAGATGTAGTGAGACAGAGAAGGCTTGCTGAGAAACGCAGAATTAAACTCTAACGTAGCTGTCTCTCTGTTTCTCTCTTTCTCTCCCTCTATCTCTCTCTCTCTCTCCCTCTCCCTCTCTCTCTCTGTTTCTCTCCTTTCTCTGCTTTACTCTTCTGTCCCAGATGACGACTTCCTCCACGCTTCCTCGACCCAGCACACCTACACCGGCGGTGTGTCCGTCGGGGGCGGTTCTGACCCGGACACCGAGCCCGAGGGTCCGGCCTCTCCGGACCACGCGCTGCACCTCTGGATGCAGGAGGTGAAGTCGGAGCGCGGCGGATCGGGTCTGTCCAGCCGGGCCAACTCTGTCCTGTCGCTGACCGACACCGAGCAGGAGAGGAAGTCCGACGTGGACAACGGTAAGACACGGCCCCTCGCTGGCTGGTGTGATACTTTAAAGCCAACTCACTGAAGCATGTCTATACATACTACATCAGGCACATTTCATTACACAAAATAAACAAAACAAATATGCACACATATACGTGTATATTTGCGTACATATATATGTATAAAGTATACAACAGATGTAAGCACACTGCTATGCCATCTACGATACAGCCACTGTCTGGCATGATACTGTCAAGCCTACTCACTGAAGCCTACTAACTACTTTCATTGAAGCCTACTTGATACTATCTTAACGAGACTAACCTGATTAAATGAAAGTTATAATAATAATAATAATAATTGAACCACAATATTTCAAAGTCTACTCACTGAAGCATATCTCTACATGCTACATCAGATCATTTGTACTGCACAAACAAGTAAAACAAAATAAAAAAAGCTAATGCGCAAACATGTAAATATACCATACTGTATGTGTGAGTGAGAACACTGGCAGACATGACACTTTAAAGCCTAATTTTTGAATCATTCGAAGTACTATTAGCACACTATCTACACAAGGCTAACCTGGTTAAATGAAGGTTATACTAATTATAGTTGAAACATGTCTGTGCATACTACATCAGGGTATTTACATTACACACACAGGTGAAACAAAATAAAATAAATATGCAGACATGTACTATAGATGTACAGTGTACATCGGAAGTAGGCACACTGCTGTGGCTGCTGCTTACAAATGACTCACATATGTTACACACTGACAGTTTAATAGCAGGGCACTTGCTCTTGGGTGAAATTATAAACCAATAATTTAGGCTTGCTTTATTAAAGAAAATAAAGCCCCCACAGTGGAAACTTATAACAAATACATTTCAGTATTTCATATTACTTCATATGTTCGCTGTTATTTTTGATAATATACTCTGTCCTCTGTATTATGAAGGGTAGCAGTGTTTCACACATTTCTGGCAAAATAATCTGTTTTTCTTCTGAGTTTTTTTTAAAGTGGTGGAGTTGTGTTGTTCTACCTTCTGTCTGTAATACCCAAAAAAAGTCTTGTTTAATTTAGGCAGGGGGCTTTAAAACGGTTATCATTCTGGAATATTCCTCTTCTGCCAAGATTTGAGAACCTTGGAGTCATCCCGGCAGTATGTTGCTGTATCTCCTATCAGTCTGTTCCGCTATCTATAAATGCCATCTCCCCGGACCTTTTGCACTCATGGAGCCCCGTGTATCACGCTGCCGCCTCCGCGCTTCACTGACGGGGGGTCTGCTTCAATGCGGGAGTCCTGGACGGGCTACAGAACGACGCCCAAAAATACCGGACCCCCATCTGTGCCAATCAGATTTATCCTGCTGTCATCTGGCCAAAGAACGTGCTCCTAATATTCGCAGGGCATACTTTTCGCATGCTTACAGTTTTATGTCAATGAGCAAGTATGATTTTTTTGCCTTAGGAAAGAGCCTGTAAAGGATGACTCTATGAGATGTTCTTGGCTCTTTCAGAGCGGTCACAGAAACTCAAAGATTTTCATTGATAGCCCCTCAGCCAAGTCAGAAACACTCCTACTGTAGAGTGTGCAAGTAGCTCTCTGTCTGTGGGAATGATTTCAGTAAGACGGCCTCTGCTCTGATTAATGCCACTATGGCTTACTCCGTGCCTCTTGATCCCATTGTGCCGTTGCGACTGATTTTTAGTTGGTCGTTGATCTTCCCGCATCTTTTTCCATCTGTATGAAATCTCTTAGTCAATTTTTTTTTCTTATTATTATTTCTTCTTTAGTGATTCTTCTGATCGTGGGCCAGGATTCTGACAAACAGAACAGCCCATATGTTTAAAACTGAGAAAGTTTGTAAGGGTCACGTGTAATTTTATGACTATGGTCATGTAATTAGGCCAATTGCAAACTCCAGGTGGGCTCGGTTCTGCCCCAGTAATGTTAGATGTTCTACAGTAAGTGCATGTCAGTGATCACAGGGCATTTCTGCCTTTCTGAGAGATGAGGCGGTTTTGATTTGAATTGATATTGTCCTATTGCAATGTATAATGTACTTACCCTTCCCACAGTTCCCACAGTACTGTGCATGTATGAAAGATACTGGAAAGATGTATTCTGTGGTTCATGGTCTTTGAGGCACTTATGTTGTTAATTATTTTATTTTTCAATGCCGTAAAGTTAGCTCAGTGCTTTGAAAGGTATAACTCCGAATCGGAGTTCCAAGGTCCTTACAGTATACAAGGAGGTAGATGTCAAAAGCTGATTTTTCCTTACTGTCCTTGAGTCACCTGCCATTACCATTTTTGTATTAACTTTTTTTTCTCACAAGCAGAACATTTTAGGTCATGGAGTTATTTTTCCGTGTGATATGACCTTTTTCTTTACTTAACCTTGTAAGGGTGGAAGTTAATGGAAGATTCCACGTGGTCTTCTTTGAGAACAGCAGTGAGAGTCCATGTGCAGTCTACGGCTGTCTAATTTATACAGCAGCCCTGTGTGACATTTGGACGCTCTTTGTGCATGCTGATTGCTTGCGTAGTCACATTGTTCCTACTCAGAAATACAAATATTTTAAAAAGTCAAAAAGTAAAGTAATTAAACGTCAGGAAGAGAGAGGGGGGAGTAAAGGAGAGGCCTCCAACTGTGAGAAGTGATTTGCCTATCCTCAAGTGAAAGACTCAAACAGTGTTATGTAGGTAGTTAAGGTTTGCACAGTTGAAGCACAGTTGAGGAGCCTCACTGCCTAATTCATATTCAATCCCATGTCAGTCCCGGGCTAATGGACAGAAGGTCTTTTAAAGCAGAAATTGCGCTACTGGGCCATTAACAGTGTTCCATGCAGGTGGACAGAAGTGTACTTAAGGGCAGCAAGATATTAGGTGACAATTACAGTTATAATTTCTAAAAAGGATGGAGTTTTAATAGGTAGTATTACTGGCAAATGTAAAAGATTTAAGAGTTTTTTAATAAGTGCTTGCCTGTCTTGGTGGTTTTATGTGTGTGTGTGCATATGTCTGTGTGTCTGTGTTAAAATGTATTTGTGTAGAAGTCATAACAGGGTGAGGACAAGTGTGTTTGGATGAGAAAGTATTTACATATTTAATGATGACTTGCGCAGAGAGAGGTTCATGTACAGTTTACACGCATTGCACTTTCACTTATCTGACACACACACACACACACACACACACACACACACACACACACACACACACACACACACACACACACACACACACACACAGTCTCTTTTGCCCCCCTTCTCTCTCTCTGTCTCTCTCTCTCTTTCTCTCTCTATCTCTTTCTATCTCTCTCTCTCACACAGACACACGCACTCACACATGCACACACACACACACACACACACACACACACACACACACACACACACACACACACACACACACACACACACAGTCTCTTTTGCCCCCCTCTTCTCTCTCTCTCTCTCACACACACACACACACACACACACTTGCACTGACCCACACGCACACACACTTGGGCACTTACCACATAATCGTTCAACCACATGGTCTATCACATGAATATGAGGATTTATACTGGAACTGCCTGTAGTTGTGTGTGTAAATATGCACACACATACCAAGCTATTTAAATATAGTGGAACAAAGCACAGAGGTAGTTATTGTGTGGGTTGTCAGCCAGTCAGACTGGCTTTTTTCATGTCATAACAATGATCATCATGGCAGTGACAGTGATGACTGTGATGACGCCAATGATGATGGTGGTGATGACGATGATGGCAGGGTGCTTGTATAACAGACAGAATCACTGACACAGATCCCTCAATGCGGCGTGAGCAATTCCCAACGGCTGCTTCATCCTGACACAGTGGTGCATGCCAGCGACCACTGGGGTTGTGACATCACGCAGTTCAGAAGTGGCTTGTTGTTGTGATGCATATTGACACATCTGTGATAACCATATGCACGCCTCTGCATGTGCCAACTTATTTACATTAAACTCCCATTTCACCGCACCTTCACCCTCGGTTTCGCTCGATATTAGGTCTGCAGGACGCAATACAAACAATACACAGCTCTCTCTGCAAGGTCACAAGAGTAGCGGCAATGCTGTCAGGGTGCATTTTACGGCTTTTGTCCACCGACACAATGGACCCCATACCATTATTGCGCTGCATGTCATGCAAGCTGCCTTTCAGTAGTTTTTACTGTGCGTTGGCATTCAAAGAAAAGCATTGTGCGAGCTGATTGCGGAGAAGAAGCTGTAACTCTCCCACTATGCATTATTCAGCGTCCCTCTTTATAAGTCTCTCTCTTTCTCTCTCTCTTTCTTTCTCTCATTGTTTTCCCTCAGTCCCCTTTGTGGCTCGGTGTCTTATAGGGTCGGCTTTTTTTTATCAGCGCTGTCAGCAAGAATGACGATCAGCGCGGCCCGATCTTTGTATCTGGCGACGTGTTGTATATTTTGGTTTGATTTAACGGGCCCAAATTAAAACTAATTAGGAGGCCGAACACGGGGGAGTAATTCCAGTCCCGCCGACCGTGTCTCGCGAGTCGTTCGTTGCCGATCCTTGGTATCGATGCCTCCTTTTGTTTTGCCGTGGGTGTGGACGGAGAGAGAGTGGCCATTAGGCCAGCACCACACAGTAAATGGACTCTCGCCGGACGTCATTATTCTCCCCTCTGGAATAGAAATCTATTAGGGGCGATAACAGGGAGTGAATTCGGCCCCCTCTCTCTGTTTGTGGTGTGAAACAGTAGCGCCCGGTGGGGTCCATTTGTCTCACTCTCTCACTTTGCGCCACACCACAGCACACTGCACCATGCGGCGTGGCCTTGTCAAGGACGCCCAGTGGCCTCTTTTGTTTCCCGCCTCGTCTCCCGTTCAGACGTGTCCTTTAGCGGTGACCGTCATTCATTTAGTGGACGCAACACCACGGGTGCAAATATGTTTGTGCACGCGCTCTCACACAGTCACACATGCGCTCACATTCATTTACAGTACTTAGCACACACACGCACATACAACTGAAATGACTGGCTCCTTGACTTGTGTGGAATGTGTCGCAGATGACGCACATACTGTGTGTATAGTGAAAGTCTTGCTTGAATGCATGTTTTGTCTGAATCCAGCTCCTCTAATGACCTTGGCATATGATGAGATGGGAAAATGTTTTGATATTATTTATCTATTTTATTTATGCAATGAATAACACTGTTTCATTTGTACAGTTGAGCAGGTAACAAGGACAATAAATAAATCTTGATCTTGATCTTGTTTTGTATCTTGATCTTGACATAGAAACCGGTCAAGCCTGTATTCAAAGGACATTGGCAAGCTTTTCTGCCTGTAATGTCAAAGAAAGGATAAGCAAGGAGGAGTGCTCCTGTTCCAAGACTGTGGCTAAAAAGTGCTCTCCAGTGTAGTGGCAGACTAGCTTGGTAAACCAGCCCCTCGTACTACAGTCATTTTCGAACAGAGGGTCTGGCTGTGCTTCCATTGACATGGTTGACTCTGGTACAATCTTTATCGGACCAATCAGACAACAGATTGAGTGTTCGATGACGTCGACTTTGTGTGCTACATTTGAATTGTAGTGCATAGGCAGGATTATAGCCAGGTTAATTGCATATGTCACAGACAGATGTTAACAATTGGGTAAAGGCTAATCCAATCGTTTTAAACTTCAGCAGAAATCTACACCTTCAGGAAGCACATGTTTGTCAATGTGGAGCCAAAGCCTCTGTACAAAAAGAGGTGTAGTACGAGGGGCTGGTTTACCAGGCTAGTGGCAGACAGCAGAGAAGGGTGTGAGTGTTTGGATGGCTTTGTGTCCGCTTATTCAGCTGAGATGCGCTCTCTCTCACATGAGCTGCAGTACACATCAGCACCAAGCTTAGCAGAATAATCCTCCCTGCTGTTTAAGGGCACCACCCTGGAGATCTTCTCACCACGCTCTCACAGCAGAGTATGTCCCACCTCCCCCACTCTGCTCCTGTCAAAACCATTGCGTTTCTGTACTTCGCCATGAGTGTATGGGTACATGTTTTTGTCCGTGTTACTCTTTTTGCGAGGTTGACTGTATGCGTGTGTGTGTGTGTGTGTGTGTGTGTGTGTGTGTGTGTGTGTGTGTGTGTGTGTGTGTGTGTGTGTGTGTGTGTTTGTGCGTGCATGTATGCAGGCATAAAAGAGAGAGACCTTCATGAACATATGAAAGGTGGTGTAAATGTAAACAGCTCTGTGTAATATGACTTTAGCTTTGAATGGGAAGCTTGGTTTAATTCACCCATCCTGTGAACCAGGTAAAAAGGAAGTCACACACACACACACACACACACACACACACACACACACACACACACACACACACACACACACACACACAAAGACTCTCAAAGTCAGGCAAGCTCATCACACGTTGCAACGATCGGAGGTACACCAATACTGTCTGACGTTTGTTACATTAGATGACAGGATGCCCTCAGTAAACTCCACAGAGCAAATCTTCTCTCAACAAATGTTTTATTCACCCCATAGCACATCTTGCACAACACTACCCCCCTTTTTCTGAACGTCTTTGTCTCAGTAGGCCCTCTAGTTTCACTGGGCCTGAATATCGGCAAAGTGGTGCGGCGTTCGTGCGTGTGCCTTATCAGCATAAGCGGGCGCTCTCGCTGCTCTCCAGGCAGTTGGTCATTAAGATGTGACATTGCAAACGTTGATAATGTCAGCCATCGGGCTGCTCTCTCTCCAGCTGGCTGGGGCACGGCGGCGATGGGGTGTGTGTGTGTGTGTGTGCGGAGGACTGTGTTTGCGTGGGGGGGAGGAGGTGGTGGTGGTGGCGATGGGGGTGGGCACCGCCATCGTGACTCCGCTGCTCGTCGCCAACACCACCCTCCTTCTCCTCCTCCTCCTCCTCCGGCCTCCTCCGCCCCTCCTCGGGTAGCGCTACCGCTGCTGCTGCTGCCCCTACCTGGGGGATATCATTGACATTTCCGCAGCCGACACACTGAGAGCTTCATTATTCCGAGGATGAGTGTGTCCTGCTAATCCACGAATGAGCCTCTGCGCAAACAGTGCAGTTGACCTTTGCAATTACCTCAAATTTAGCCGAGTCAAGACGAGTTTCCCCTCCCCCGTCAGTCAGCCTGTCATCCTTTTAAGCCTGCTTGTCATTAAAGGCACTTTACCAGGGCTTTAGTAAGCTTTTCTGCCTTAGACATAATGCTATTGTCTTAAATTAGGTGAACTAAACGTCTGAATACACCAGTGCTTGTGTGTTATGTTAACGTGTTTGTGGAGCTGTGTGTTCATTTGTGTGTGTGTGTGTGTGTGTGTGTGTGTGTGTGTGTGTGTGTGCGTGTGTGTGTTGTGCTGAGCTGTGCATTAAGCTTTACAGGTGTGCTTGGAAGAAGTCTTTGGAGATTAGCCTTGACCGGGTCCTGCAATGTCCGTGTGTGTGTGTGTGTGTGTGTGTGTGTGTGTGTAAATGCATTAAGCTTTTAGCTCCAGAACCACTGCCCCCAGCTAGCTATCGACCAGTCCATTCGTCACCGGCGAGGGGCTTTAGCCAACATGCCGCACCTCGCCATCCCAGGGCGATGACAGATAGAGGGCTCGGCTTTTGTCAGTGTTGCAGTAAGCAGCCGGGAGAAAGGTCCGGAAAGAAAAAAAAAAAAAAAACAGACAGGGTGAGAGAGGCAAAAAAAACAGTTTCAATTCCCAGCAGGAGTGTGAGCCCTAGCCTGGGCCAGAACCACTTGTTAGATGGGACTTTAAATGCCCTTATTCTTTACTTGAGCTTGAGACTACTGGCATTGCTGACACATGGCCGTTCTTAGTCTTCACAGCTCCATGTCTCTCCTGTTCCACACAAGACTCTGGACTCTGGGCACGTCGGCCATCTTGTGCCCCGGCTGCCAAAAAACCCTGTAATTATGCCCGATAGATATTTGTATTCCAGAAGGTGTGGCGAGAGCGGCTCAGGATTAAATTTAAAGTTATCTATTACACTTTCTGTCAAAAAATGTAATACACATTTAACATGTGACAGCCCTCATTTGAAATTCAGTGTAAAAAGGTATTATTTGTCCAATTTGTTGTCTCCCACTTCCATTCCAAAGCATCGGACATCGGCAGGAGGCAAAATGAGAAAATGATAGCCGGGGCTTTCATGCTGTAGTTCAATAAAACCATTCTATTAATTATTAATACTTTGAAGAACCACACATGCCAGGGTCGATATGATTTGATGGATTCACATCTTTTGAATGAATTTAATCAATATAATTTAAAGTGTGCACATCAGAGGTGCCTGCTTCTGTGAGAGAGGGGGAATGTGGAGGGAGGTGGGTGGGGGGGTGGGGGTGTTAAAGAAAGAAAGAGAGGAACGAATGGGGCCTGGGAGGATGAGAGGACCTACTGTGAACAGATGCAGTAATGCACGGCGTGCTGCAGTCAGAATGACTGAATGAAATGGGGCTACCTTCGGCTTTGAATCCCCTGCACATCAAAGGGTAGGATTAGACAGCAGTCTTTTAAGATGAGGATAGCTGTTCCTTTCAAGCATCCTCTCTTGATATTACAGTCAGACATTACTCTAGTTTTTTTCTATTCCTCTCTCTTTCTCTCTTTCTCTCTTTCCCTCCCTCACCCCTTTGCTCTCTGCCTTTCTTGCTCTTGATGATTCTGACAGTTCTCCTGCAAACAGTTCTCTCTGTTTCCTAATAGTATGTGGATGTAGTGAGGCCACTGGTAGATGCTGTGCCACCAGTAGGAGAAATGGGCCTGTGTCTTTGTCCGCTGCGCTCAGTCATGTTTTAACTAGCAGCTTGGAGTGTCTGTGTAGAACAGCAGCTTTCACAGTGATGAAGCATAGAACAACATTGGTTAATGGTCTTTGGGCAAGCACATGACCGATTTCCAGTGCTCTGATTGGATGATCACCACAAACGTCAACCACTACTGAATTAAGATCTTTATTGAAAACTTTTTTGCCCGATATGAATGAAAACTAAGGTTACGCTTTATTTTACTGTCCCTGTTACATCAATTAGGTAGTGTAGCAGTGTGAAACAGTGTAACATTATGTACTTACACTATGCCATAGGGTTAGAGATAGGTATGTGTAGTGTACATTACATGTTGTTACATGTAGATGCACTAAAAAAGAAACAGTATAATGCAGTATTACAAAAAAAACTTGAAAAAAAAACCTTCTTAGCCAAACAAAGTTTCCGTGGGCATCGT
>CM050214.1:28642706-28647706 GCA_027475355.1 Coilia nasus
TCTTAAGGCAGAGAAAAGCAGGAGGCGCACAGAAAGGAGGGACATAAGAGACATGAGAGGAGAGAGAGAGGAGAGGAGAGGCGAGGAGAGGAAAGGGAGAGATAGACACAACGGGGAGAGAAAAGAGTAGGTGGGGATGGGGGGTGAAAGAGAGGAAAATTGAGATGAAAAGGATGGAGAGGGGAGGGGATGTGTGTGTGTGTGTCTGTGTGTGTGTGGGGGGGGTGTAGTGGGAGGCTAGGCAGGGCTACTTGGTCCCTATTTTAATCAGGCCTTCCCTATTCCAGATGCTCCATGCCTTTGGATGGGCTGGCCTGAAAACGGCCCGCTACACCTGTTTCATTTGTTTAGCCAACAGAGTCCTCCGATAAGGTTTTCTTCTCGAGCTCTCCCGCCTTAATCTAGCAAAGTCAAACAGCTATTTGCAGTGTCCCCAAATTCCATTATGATTTGGGTAATGGGATGGCAGGCCCTGGGCCCTTATCTGTCTGAAATGTCAGGAAAGATAATAGGGTGACCTCAGGCTGAGCACGTAGTGCTGCGGGGGTGGCTGCAGGTACTCACATGCACAAACAAACAGACAGGCTGGGCCATGACACACACACACACACACACACACACACACACACACACACACACACACACACACACACACACACACACACACACACACACACAGTGAGAAGGAGTACACACACACACACACACATGCACAGTAAGACAGAGAGAATATACACACAAACTAACAAACACACGCACGGTCATTGCAAATAAGACCTAGGATCCCGGGAGAGCAGTGTAATCCCCTTCAACTTAAAAAGTGGCAGCTCGCCGTAACTCATAAGAAAAGGTTTCCACCAGCAGACTGTGGGGCAGTGCTATTGAGCCAGCTTGGAAGGCAATTACCAAGCACGTCTTGGCCCTGTGCTTTTGTACCAGAAGTTATGGAGACTCACACTGGGCATGATGGGAAGTTAATGTTCACTGAGAAACAATTTTGGAACGAAAAGGGTAGCACTGACAGTGGTAAGGAATTAATGGAGTCGTGTCCAGATGATGATTTTATGCATTTGCTTTGTCTCTGCTCCAAATAAAACAACCATTAGCTTGTTTCTCCACTATAAGGCCAAGTCTATTAATGGGGCAATATATTGGGTAAGCATTGGGTATTCTATTCAAATTGGTCCAAATGTTCCTCTATGTTTTAAATCATAATTAGTAAAATAAAAAAAACCCTTGTATTTAAATGAATAATAATATTTCTGTAGGAATGCAGAATAATGTGCCAGGCCTTTAGCTAAGTTGGCTGTCAGCAAAGTCTAATAAATCAATTAAAAGTAATTAATGAAATAAAGGTAAAAGTGGATAAATGTGAACATAATTGTGAATTATTGAAGTGTTTATGGCACTGAAATTGTGATTAAGTCTTCGGTTTTGTAACCGTGTAATTGAAACTGATTTATGGGAAACCAAAGAAAAACGGTGTATTGATTGTTGCAGTCGTACTTTTCAGCCATCAGTTTAAAGACATCAGCACCACAGCCTTGCTAATTATTATGCATAGTCTATTAACACAATGAGCATGATAATGGCTTTTTTAAACATTTAACATATTCTTCTCTATGCTTCGTTGCTGTTCTGTGCTATGCGCAGAGACAAAAAGTAAGATGACAAATTGAGGAGGTTCAGTTATATTGGAGCTGAGTGAATGAATCATCCTCCCTGAACACCGGGGCTCCCTGGTGGTGCAGACTCACCCTCTCGTACCTGAGTCATGACGCATTACTCCCACCTGAGCCTCAGGGAGGTGAGCAGGCTCATCTGTGCCCTGGTCGCAGCGTAGAGACGTCATCCCACCCCTAACCCAACCAACCCCCGCTACCCCACACTGCTATCCACAGCGCATGGCTATCCACCTTGCTATCCACCCTCCTTGCTATCCACCCCACGACCCCCTTCACCCCTGAACAGGCAAGCAGAACAAGGGTGTTACACAGGGGCAGCAGCAGTGGCAGATTTGTGAGGTAAAAATGTGACCCTGCCACCACACCCCACCAATTAACCACCTGTGCCCACCCCCCACCTATCACCCACCTGCGCCCACCCCCCACCCATCAACCACCTGCGCCCACCCCCCACCTACCACCCACCCGCACCCACCCCCCACCCATCAACCACCTGCCCTCACCCCCCCAAGCTGGACCACGCCTCACTTTCCGCCCGCTGACACCCTTCGCCACCAGGGATGATGGCACCAGGGCCTCATGGGTACAGGCGTAAACCCTACAACCCCGCCCATCCCTTCCTCCACCCCCCACCCCCCTCCGACCCCCTTCACCCCTGATGAGGCCAGCAGAGCACCGCCACCAGCAGGGGTGGGAGCAGCAGTCCCAAGGGCCATCAGAGCTGCTGCTCCAGGTCCACCTCTGACCATCCCCGCTGGCATCGCAGGCCTGGGTGGAAATCAGTGGAGCAGGAGCGTCACGCTCTGTCAGCCGGGTTAGAGATCCTCACGCAATCCATTACAGACAAGAAAGCAGCGGGGCGCCTCTCTCTTGCCGCAAACGATTAGGTGGAGGAGGCGTGGGTGGGTGGGTGTGGGGAGTGTAGGTGGAGGGTTGGGGGCGTGGAACGAGAGGTGGTGGGGCAGGACGTTAGGTATTCACGCTGAAGCCTTTCGCCTCGGGCTGTGGATCACACTCTTTTAATTGACTCAGGTAATGAGTGCTTGATGCTGATAAGGATTTTCTGTTGGAGCCTTCCCTCTGGCTACTGTTCACTGTGAAACATAGGCGAAGCCTCTGTGGACTGGCAGACATGACAACAGTCATCTGCTACTGACGTGGGCAGGAATCAGTGTGGGTCAAATGCATGTCTGTGGTATGTGCATATAAAAGACATTGGGGCGTGCATAATACAGACTTGCATGGAACGTGTGTGTGTGTGTGTGTGTGTGTGTGTGTGTGTGTGTGCATCTATGTCTGAAGCACATTGAGGCATGCATAATAAGACTTGCATTGAAGGTGTGTGTGTGTGTGTGTGTATGTACGTGTGTGTTTATGTCTATCCATGTCCCCATTGTATGTTCCTGTCAAGCAGATGGTCTCACACACACAAAGAAGAGACTCGTGTGACGGCAGGCTTCTTTGGAGCCAGATTCCTTATCAGTGTGGGCACAAGCCAACTGGCTAGAGAATTAGCCCCATTCGCTTTCTTTCTCTCACTGTCTCTCTCTCTCTCTCTCTCTCTCTTTTCTCTCTCTCTCTCACGCTCTTTCTCTCTCTTTCATCCAGACCACAGCGCTGTCAGCGCAGGTGAACAAACGAGGGGCCCTCTGAATAAAGATGATTCCGTACGCTGTGATGGATGGGCCTCGCGAGGCCAAGCTTGCTCTGCTCACGGCCACGCAGGGGGGAGGGGGGAGAGGGGGGAGAGGGGAGGGGCGGAGAGGAGAGGGGATGAGAGGGGAGCAAAACACAGGCCGACACCCAAGCTGACCAAGAGCCGTCAATCACGGCAGAGGCTGACGGAGAGTGTGCCATAGAGAGGTGTTCCATAGTTATCTGTAGCTGTGTGTAGTTGGATGTGTGGACAGGGTAGCTTTCAATACAGACTAAATTGGTGTAGGTTGAGACGTTTTGTTATTGCTGTTGCTGCTAGGGCGTATTTTTCATTAAGTATACAAATCCCGTCCTGAATTGTCTGGACTGCAGGCTCTCCACTTAAAAACGAAATTAATGTTTTTTTCTCTCCTACACTCGGTGAACACGGGTAAGCTGAGGTACAAGATTTCTTAGGAATTTCCGTGAGTATTTACGCACATGTATTTATGTATGTCTGTGTGCATGTGTGTGTGTGTGTGTGTGTGTGTGTGTGTGTGTGTGTGTGTGTGTGTGTGTGTGTTTGTGTGTGTTTGTGTGTGTAATCCTGTTATAGAGGGTGTAATGAGAAAGGCAGCATGAGCAGCAGGTGTCTTAATAATAACAGATCCACCATTATCCACAAACCTGCCACAGATTAACCTTTTGCAATTCCCCCTGTACATCCCTCAATCCTCCACCACAACCTCTTTCTCTTTATCTCTCTCCCTCTCCCTCTCTCTGTCTCTGTTTCTCTCCCGTTCTCTGTCTCCCTCTCTCTCTCTTTCTGTCTCTCTTTTTCTCTCCCGTTCTCTCTCTCCCTCTCTCTTTCTCTCTCTCTTTTGCTCTCTCTTTCTCCCACTCTTTCCTTTTCTTCTCTCTCTGACTTTCTTTTACTCTGTGTTTGTGTTTGTTTGTATATGTACAGTATGTGTGTGTGTGACTGTGTGTGTGTGTGTGTGTGTGTGTGTATGTGTGTGTGTGACTGTGTGTGTGTGTGTGTGTGTATGTGTGTGTGTGTGACTGTGTGTGTGTGTGTGTGTGTGTGTTCTCATGTTTCTACAGATTTTTCTTGGCTACGGCCTAGCTTTGGTGCCTCGTATAACGAAGCCCATATGCTCACAGAGAAACACATGTCTGTATATTTACAAAGCCGTAAGGAGCTAGCCCCAGTCGGCCAAAGCACCACTCAGTCTGTTCAACAGTAAAAATAATAAAAAAAATAGAAATACAGCTGTAAACTCACATAATTCGTTGTTTATGCCTGCCTTGGTGACCGGGGAATGTGTGCGTGGGGAGTGGTTGGTGGTGGGGTAGGCAGATCTGACCCAGGCTAAGCCGGGGTGTAAACTGTGGAGTTATATAGCCGTCTTCACGTGGTAGTGAGCCGCTGGAAGTGGACCCCGCTTGGACCGGCCTGAGCGAGATTGAACAGCAGCGATTATCTGCAATACGTTACAGTTATGGCGCCGGTACCATGGCGAACGGGCTGCTTGGAGTTACACACGCCTGCTACTGAAATGGGTTGCAGTGTTCAGAGGCCCGCGTGATGGATTAGTAGTTTGAGGGTTTTTCTGTTGTATGTCTCTGTTGGGACTCCTGCGCTCCCATTATTCTACTTTGAAATTTTCATTTTTTATA
>CM050214.1:28650206-28652706 GCA_027475355.1 Coilia nasus
CATCCTTTTCCTCCTCTTCCTCTTCCTCCTCCTCCTCATCCTTTTCCTCCTCTTCCTCCTCCTCTTCCTCCTCTTCCTCCTTCCTTTTCTTCCATATACTATTCCTCCTCTTCCCCCAGTTCCTTCTTATCTTTCTCCACCTCCTCCTCCTTTTCCTCTCCTCCTCCTTTTCCTCCACCTCCTCCTCTTCCTCCTTTTGCTCCTCCTCTTCCTTCTCCTCTTCCTTTTTCTCTTCCTCCTCCTCCTCCAACTCTTTCTCTTCTCTTCCTCCTCCTATCCTCCTCCTCTCCTCCTCCTCCTCTTCCTCGTGTGTATGCAGAGGTTACTGCAGAGCCGTGCTGAGTGAGGCCTGTTGTTAGCAGTGCCTCGGCGGCTCTCCACCCTGCGTGAGAGAGGGAGTGTGAGGGAGGTGTGAGATGTGTCTCCCCTCTGATTCCTAGAGGCGTGTTTGTAGCCTGTTGGGTGCATTCTCACCTTTCCTTTCAGTGAGAGAGAGAGAGCTCACAGAACAGCAGTGGCAGAGCCTCTGTGTGTGTGTGTGTGTGTGTGTGTGTGTGTGTGTGTGTGTTTCTGTGTGTGTGTGTGTGTGTGTGTGTGTGTGTGTGTGTGTGTGTGTGTGTGTGTGTGTTTCTGTGTGTGTGTGTGTGTGTGTGTGTGTTTCTGTGTGTGTGTGTGTGTGTGTGTGTTTCTGTGTGTGTGTGTGGCTGAGCTGCATTTGAAAGATAGATCACTCTATGTATCTGTGTGTGTGTGTGAGATAGATAGAATGTGTGCGTGTGTGTATGTGTGTGTGTAAAAGAGAGAGAGGGAGATTAAGAGTGTGTGTGAGTGAGTGTGTGTGAGAGAGAGATAGAATGTGTGCGTGTGCGTGTGTGTGTGTAAAAGAGAGGGAGGGAGATTGAGAGTGTGTGTGTGAGTGAGTGTGTGTGAGGGAGAGATAGAATGTGTGCATGTGCGTGTGTGCGTGTGTGTAAAAGAGAGAGAGGGAGATTAAGAGTGTATGTGAGTGAGTGTGTGAAAGAGATAGAATGTGTGCATGTGCATGTGCGTGTGTGTATGTGTGTGTGTAAAAGAGAGAGAGGGAGATTGAGAGTGTGTGTGAGTGAGTGTGTGTGTATGTGTGTGTGTGTGAGAGAGAGGGAGATTGAGAGTGTGTGTGAGTGAGTGTGAGTGTATGTGTGTGTGAGAGAGAGAGAGGGAGATTGAGAGTGTGTGTGAGTGAGTGTGTGTGTATGTGTGTGTGAGAGAGAGAGAGGGAGATTGAGAGTGTGTGTGAGTGAGTGTGAGTGAGTGTGTGTGTGAGAGAGAGAGAGGGAGATTGAGAGTGTGTGTGAGTGAGTGTGTGTGTATGTGTGTGTGAGAGAGAGAGAGGGAGATTGAGAGTGTGTGTGAGTGAGTGTGTGTGTATGTGTGTGTGAGAGAGAGAGAGGGAGATTGAGAGTGTGTGTGAGTGAGTGTGTGTGTATGTGTGTGTGAGAGAGAGAGAGGGAGATTGAGAGTGTGTGTGAGTGAGTGTGTGTGTATGTGTGTGTGTGAGAGAGAGAGAGGGAGATTGAGAGTGTGTGTGAGTGAGTGTGTGTGTGTGAGAGAGAGAGGGAGATTGAGAGTGTGTGTGAGTGAGTGTGAGTGAGTGTGTGTGTGTGTGAGAGAGAGGGAGATTGAGAGTGTGTGTGAGTGAGTGTGTGTGTATGTGTGTGTGAGAGAGAGAGAGGGAGATTGAGAGTGTGTGTGAGTGAGTGTGTGTGTATGTGTGTGTGAGAGAGAGAGAGGGAGATTGAGAGTGTGTGTGAGTGAGTGTGTGTGTATGTGTGTGTGAGAGAGAGAGAGGGAGATTGAGAGTGTGTGTGAGTGAGTGTGTGTGTATGTGTGTGTGAGAGAGAGAGGGAGATTGAGAGTGTGTGTGAGTGAGTGTGTGTGTATGTGTGTGTGAGAGAGAGAGAGGGAGATTGAGAGTGTGTGTGAGTGAGTGTGTGTGTATGTGTGTGTGAGAGAGAGAGAGGGAGATTGAGAGTGTGTGTGAGTGAGTGTGTGTGTATGTGTGTGTGAGAGAGAGAGAGGGAGATTGAGAGTGTGTGTGAGTGAGTGTGTGTGTATGTGTGTGTGAGAGAGAGAGGGAGATTGAGAGTGTGTGTGAGTGAGTGTGAGTGAGTGTGTGTGTGTGAGAGAGAGAGGGAGATTGAGAGTGTGTGTGAGTGAGTGTGTGTGTATGTGTGTGTGAGAGAGAGAGAGGGAGATTGAGAGTGTGTGTGAGTGAGTGTGAGTGTATGTGTGTGAGAGAGAGAGAGGGAGATTGAGAGTGTGTGTGAGTGAGTGTGAGTGAGTGTGTGTGTGAGAGAGAGAGAGGGAGATTGAGAGTGTGTGTGAGTGAGTGTGTGTGTATGTGTGTGAGAGAGAGAGAGGGAGATTGAGAGTGTGTGTGAGTGAGTGTGTGTGTATGTGTGTGTGAGAGAGAGAGAGGGAGATTGAGAGTGTGTGTGAGTGAGTGTGTGTGTATGTGTGT
>CM050214.1:28662706-28680206 GCA_027475355.1 Coilia nasus
TATTATACTGTTATTTTTCTCCTCAATGGGTTTCAGGAGAAATAGATTAAAAGTCTATATAATGTTATTTGTTTCTGAGACACAAATATATGAGTGTTGTAAGAAGCCGTATTTCCCTCTCAGAGAGAAGCCCAGAAGCAGCTGTAGACTGAGGGTATGTTGGCAGGGTGGAGAGACTGCTACAGAATCCCACAGTGAAGGAAGTACCATCGATGTAGGGCAAACAGAGTGGATGCAATGCATATGAGATGCTAAAAATGGGTAGCCATAGGATGGGGATTTTTCCACAAGTACATCAGGAAAGTTGACTGCAACAGCTGCCTCCAATGGAGATGGCCAAGAATACGAGGAGAAGAAGAGAAGCAAAGTGAGGTAGAGGGAGACAGGATGGAGCCAGGTTGCCAAACGGGTGTCTACATAAGTATGTAGAACATACATACAGCTAGAGGTCATGAAGGTGAGAGACCATGTTTTTCACAGCAATGGATACAAATGTCCTGTTACCCGAGAGGGAAATAGGGGGTGGTTAGTAAAGACTATGAGACACACACACACACACACACACACACACACACACACACACACACACACACACAAATTCAGACAGACATTCCACTTTAATACTTTGGGTGGCTTGAAATGCATTGTATAAATGCAATGTGTTGTTGTTGTTTCATCAGTATCAGGAATTTACCATAAAATAATGACTAGAGAAAGGAAGAGTGAGAGGGAAAGGTTGCCCAATATGGGATGTAGCGTTGGTGGTTGCACATGTTGCACAGCATGTTGCGTGGGAACTTCAGTTGTGGGGGGGGTGGTAAGTGTAGCAACACATAAACTGCCAAGCCCCCAGTCGCTACACTTGCCAGATGTTGAGCCTGTTCCAAACGGTTAAATTCGCTGCCTAAGTAGTTGCCTAACGCGGCAGCGAGTCATCGAGTGCTGTTCCAAACGGTTAAAGTTCTTATTTCCTGTCGCAGCAGTTGCCTTCAAATTGTCCGCGCGACAGGCAGTTTTGAAGGCAGCTTCAATGATTCCTTCAAGCTCCCTATTACCCAGAATTCTGTGCACTAACTTTCAAACAACTGTTAAAAGTAAATAAAGATGGCGGCCAACATGAATCTTACGGTTGCTGTCGGTATCAACATCTTATTTGTTTGGCACTGTATCGCTTGTATTTTTACAATTTAGATGAGAAATCAACAATGTACTATCTAAATATCCAACCACTTTAACTATTAACAGCGTATTGTAGGATTTATGTACTGTCAGTGAGTCAACTGACTAACATTAGCCAACTAGCTTGCGTCAGCTAGTTTCACGTTCTTGCTACGTGCTAACGTCATACCCCAACTTTTGCTCTCTTAAAATCCCGTTCGAAACCAGTATTTATAGAAGTTGCCTTCACCCCGTAGTCATATCTAATTAGGCACCTCTCTATTAAGGGAGGGAGTCATCGAGGCAGCTGCCTTCCGTTTGGAACAGAGCCGTTGTGTGTCCCTGAATCATAAAGTAAATGGACCACATTTATATAGCACTTTCTGACTGAGTATAGCACTTTCATCAGCTGAGTATTTAAAGCGCTTTACAATTTAAGGCCTCACATTCACCCCTTCACACCATCCCTGATAAATCAATAGCAGAAGGATACCTTGTAAGGTACCAACCAGCTCATCGGGTTCAGTATGTCTTGCTCAAGGATACTTCAGCAGTCAGGAGGAGCTGGAATCGAACCAGTGATCCACCGATCGCTGGCCACCTTTACCTCCTGAGCCACTGTTGGCCACATGGCACACACCTGCGTAAAGGTTCTCACTCACGGTGGCAGATTCTGGGTAGAAGGGCTGTCTGTAGCATCCCACTGCTGAACACAATAACATGGCACGGCTGGCTAGCAGTAGTGGCAGCACAGATGTATTATATTGTATGGTGAAATACGTGCGATGCGGGGGTGAAAAGGGACACGGTATGGAAGCAGCAGTGCAGCTGCAGGGTACACACTAAAGAGGCATATTTTTAGCCCAGGTTTGAAGACAGGAAAAGGTGTCTGCCTAACGGATAGAGGTAAAGAGATTATTCCACAGGAGCACAGGCTCAGCAGCACGACTCTCTGTCTCTGTTCATGCTTTCTGAAGGACCTGCACTGCACTTTGAGAGCGGAGCACAGGGGCCTTCGTGGACAAGGACAATTAGATCCCTGAGGTAATCTGGAGCTGGGCAATTTGGGCCTTTGTATGCAGGTACAATTGAAATCAATTCTACCTTTTGCAGGGAGCCAGTACGGAGAGGCAAGCACAGGTGAGGTATGTCCGTGTTTAGTCGTTCTAATGTGCAAATTTTGAATAATAATAATATGATTTAGCCTAATACGAATGAAAATATGAAGAATACCTTTTTAAAGTATGGATTGGTGTCAGAAATGCATCAGAGGATTAAAGTACCTTATTGGGTCGAACAGAGAGTGGTGGGAATGTGGTTTGAACAAAGCTACTGACTCGCAAGTATTTGAAAACGTGTTGTTGGTTGGGAAGCGACTCTTGATTTGTTTGAAAGCCGTTGAAAGGATGCAAAAGCATTGTCAATATATAGATCTGGAGACGTGTTAATGCCTGAATTGGACCAAATTGAAAAGCCCAGTGTGTGAGGGAGGAAAAGCATGATTAGGAGCTCAGAGGGAGAATAACAGCCACACACACACACACACACGCACACGCACACATACACACGCATACACATGCAAACACACACAAACATACACACACGCACACACACACACAAACACACATACACATACACACACACACACACACACACACACACACACACACACAGTCACACACACGCACACAGCTTCAACAGCTTGAATTGAGCCCAAATCCTAAGAGAGGTTTTAACAATGGCATTCACAGCGAAAGGGAAATGAACCTTTTTCAATGGCACAGGTTTGGTTGAGTATGCCTCTATGGCAAGCCATGTGGGTGGCGGATCAAAAGCTCTATAATGGAGCCAGTATTTTAATATTCTAATGTTGGCAGGCCTGCCATAAAAGCACATTGGTCTAGAGCCAGTCTAAGGCTCAAGTAGCACAGGCCTCTGTTGAAATACTGTACACAGTCTGCACTCTCACACTTTCATTTACGAGTGATCGTGTAAACGAGGGAAATTGGAACACGCTGGAGAAAATATCCAAATGTTGGAACAGTAGTCATCTTAGAGTACAGGTTGAGAGGACACCAAACATTCACAATGAAAAAATAGGAAATCATAAAAAATTGGCCTCGTAGAATTATAACTGCATAGTTCTGCGTAACCTACATTCCAAGATATGTAAAAATATGATGTTCCACATTGAAGGGCAGGTTACATAAGGAGAGTGCCTTTGCAGCCACACTGCATTACTGGAACAGGAAATAGCTTACCTCTGCTCAAGTCAAATTTATAGCCAGAGAAATGTCACCCAGTCGGGGACGGAGTGGCAACAGGGCAGCGGGGACAGAGACAGAGATATTAGAAACAGACATGCACTCAAAGACAACAGAGAAAAAGAAAAACAAAGCAACAACATGACAAGAAAAACACTCCATCTGTAGCAGTGATTTAGCATAATAACATGGATAGACAGGAGGGGAGTCAGAGGGCGAGGTTGGAAAGTGTGGTGTGTAGCAATTTTATTTGCACGCAGTGAAAGTGGACCCTCAGCACACAAGGAGACCTTGTCTGACGCTGTTTCTGAGTGTGGCTGTGCTGAAGAGGTTGGATTGAATATAGTGCCATAGAGAGGAGTTCGGTGGAGAAAGCAAACAGAAGTGGACTTAACGGACTAGAACGCTGTTTTACAGAAGTTTGTTTGCGTCAAGGGGATTTGATGGGAAGAGGCCGTCTGGTGAAGGTGGAGTGCAAGTAGTTTGCTAGTTTTGCCATCGTGTTTCATCACGACACCCTCCAAGCCCCCAGAAACCAAGCTCAGTGGCATGAGTGATCGGGCCTTTTCGTCTGCTGCTCCAAGGCTGTAGAATGCCCTCCCCGACCATTTGAGGGTCCCACAGACTACCAATGTTTTTCAATGAAACCTAAAAAACGATCTTTTTTTAAAAAGGTTTTTTGGAGAATCTTCTTTCAACTTTTTTTATTGGTTTAGATCATTCTTTTTAAGTTGTTGCTCTGTAGCACTTTGAGATTGTTGAAATGTAAAATGCAATGCAAATTAAATGTATTATTTATTATTTATTATTTATTATTGTGCTTTATTTATTTATTATTATCAGAAGCTCAGTGGTGCACTGTGTCATAACAGTGTTCAAGTCAGCCTGTAAAAACAGCCATTGCTCCTAAGATATTTTTAAGGATAGAATGTATTACATGTTACCAAGCCGTGTTACATACATTATGCTAACCCAAGTAGTTTTTCTGTGTCTGTTTAGATCCCCGCATAAAAAATATATATTTTCCCTTAATGTACGCTTTCAGACTTTCCTATTAAAGAGAGTTTGAAACACCTGGAGCTCTGTTCAAATCAATAAAGAAATCTTTTTCAGGTGAGATAAAGTTCAGTCTTGGCTTGTGTTGGCTTTTCATGGCCTACTGTATGTGACCCAATAAAACAGATATCGATGGACACAAGTGTTATACACAGTGCAATCCATCAATAACACAGGCATGTATAATTAACAATAAATTGCAAAAATAGATTTTTAATCAATACATTTATTTTTGCTAAGACCCAAATTATCATAAATAGCCATGTAGCCATGCATAGTCAGTCAGCTAGAATCGCAGAATAAACCCCTTCTGAGGGATTTAAGACCCTTTCGTTTCACATCTCTCTTGGGATTTTATTCCATATCATTGACTATTTGGCTGTACATTATTATTTACTTTACGTCTACCTGCAGATGCAGATGGGAGAAGATTAATATTAGCCAGATATAGTCAATACATGAGAAAATACAGTAAAACATAGGGTAGAAAGAACTATATGGACTCTGGGCGGATTCCTAAACTGCCAAAAACAGAGGACTCCTTCATAGAGAATTGAAATATTGGTGGAACATAAACATATACAGGGTGAAGAACGAGCTGTGTCGTATTGTTGACAAACACAAAAAGACAGGTGCTAAGACTATAGTCTCCAGAGAAGGAGCATCTGTCTTTATCCCAGAGCAAACAACCACAATAACAGCAACAAGAATCGCACCAGGAATAACTCGAAACAAACCCTATTACATTAGCAAACACGAGTCTCTTTCTCTTTCAGCTTTTATGTAAACTGTGGGGAAAAAGGTGTGCCTCGCTCTCCCTCTCTCGCCCTCTCTCTCTCTCTCTCTCTCTCTCTCTCTCTCCCTCTCTCTCTCTCTCTCTCTCTCGGTTGTAACTGCATGGATGATGTGCAGTGAGACAGCGAGATGGATTGCTCCCCGTTTCATGAACAGCTTGAAGGTACGGCAGGCTGAGAGCTATTTTGGTGTGGTTGAGCCATACAGTAGGGTTGGCAGTCGGGGCGGCGTGTGCGGGGCGGTGTGCGCGGGGCGGTGTGCGCGGGGCGGCGTGCGCGGGGCGGAGCGGGGAGGCTAGCCTGTGTGGGTCGCTGGTCCGCGCGGGCAGCTTTAGCCTCACCTGGAAGCATTTTAGAATGAGTGCACGGCGGGCTGGCCCTCTGGGGGCGGGCCAGTCGGCGGTGAATCTCTCCATCATCAGCGCCCCGGTGCTGCACTGCGCTCTGTCTCTCTTTCTCTTTTACTTTTTCTCTCTCCCCCTCTCTTTTTTCTCTCTTTTTCTCCTCTGTTCTTATCGCTCCCTCTCTCTTGCCTCTCTCTCCCTCTTTCTCTCCTTCTGTAGTTATCTCTCCCTCTCGCATTCTCGTTCTTTCTCTTTCTCTACCCTTTCTCCACCCCCTCTCTCTTTTTTATCTCTCCTTCCCTCTCTCTCTCCCCCTCTCTCTTGCTGTATGTCTCTCTTTCTCTCTACCCTTCTCTCTACCCTCCCTCTCCCTCTCGCTGTATCTCTCCCCCCCTCTCTCTGTATCTCTCTCTCTTTCTCTCCTCCTCTCTCTCTCTCTCTCTCTCTCTCTCTCTCTCTGTATCTATCTCTCTTTCTCTCCTCCCCCCTCTCTCTCCCTCTCTCTCTCTCTTGCTGTGTCTCTCTCTTTCTCTCCTCCCCCTCTCTCTGTCCTTCAGAGCTAGGCTGTCAGATAGTCTGCCTGCCCGCTGCTTCCTTCTCAACCCCTTGGGAGAGCAGCACCGTGCAATACTTCAGTGGCGTGCTGAATAATGGCTCTGATGGAGTTATATCTGGTGTGTGTGTGTGTGTGTGTGTGTGTGTGTGTGAGGCTGAGAGAGATAGAGAGAGTGAGATAGAGAGAGAGAGGGATAGACAGGTACAGAATACAGGTGGAAAGTATGAAAAAAATGATAAGACTTCAATATGACACACACAAAGAAGAGAGAGACAGAGAAAGAGAGAGACAGAGAAAGAGAGAAAGAGAGAGAGACAGAGAGAGAGAGAAAGAGAGAGAGAGAGAGGGAGAGAGAGAGAGAGAGAGAGTCAGACATGAACATAACAAGTTGTTGTTTGACTTGCAAAACTTGTCCAATTATAAGCTAACCCGCTAGCTAGAGTGTTTAGACTGCGTAAAAGTGGAGGTGCTAAATAGATGACTGCTGACAAAGGTGACAGTGTGTGTGTGTGTGTGTGTGTGTGTGTGTGTGTGCGCGTGTGTGTGTGTGTGTGTTGAGGAGGGGAGGCAGCTGTGTACATGCGCTTTGCAAGCTGTCAATTGCTTTTGAAACACTTCTCCTCTGCATAGGGATTTTAATTACTGGTGCCTGGACATCTTAGTCTTCTTCTTCTTCTTCTTCCTCTTCTTCTTCTTCTTCTTCTTCTTCTTCTTTTTCTTCTTCTGGTGGTGCTGCTGCATTTCTTTCTCTCCTCTTTCCCCTCATCACTCTTTCTCTTTCCATGTTTTTCTTTCTTCTCACTCCCTACCTGTTTTCTCTCCTCTGTTTCATCCTTACGTTCTTTCTTCCACCTTTGTGTTTTTTCTTTCTGTCTGTCTTCTCTTTGACTCTGTGTGTGCTGTGGTGTTGAAGTCGCTTGAAGTCAAAAAGTAAATCTTTTATCTCTTGAAGAGTTCTGACCTTGAGACTTTCTGCTGGGAGTTTTTTCGGAGCAGGAGTGTGTCTATCTAATCTGTCTCATTACCGCTAGTCTGGGAGAGCTCTCTTTCTCTCTTTCTCTTTCTCTCTCTCACTCTCACTTTCTCTCTCTCTCTTTCTCTCTCTCGCTCTCATTTTGTCTCTCTCCTTCTCTCTCACTCTCTCTTTCTCTCTATTGTCTTCTCTCTCTCACTGTCTTTTCCTCTCTTTCTCTCTCACACACACATACACACGCTTACATAAACACACACACACACACACACACACACACACACACACACACACACACAGAGGAACGAGTGAGAAGCCTGTGGAAAGCATGCTTACTGCCTGTGACGTACACATGCGTGTGCAGTTTGTGGCTCCAGCTGATACACTATCTTCCCCTCGTCCTACAGCAAGCTAATCCTTTAATTAGCCGCATGGCTAGCTCACAAACCTCAGGAGGGTGAAGTTTGGTTAGCTTCTCTCTCTTTTTTTCTTCTCTCTATCCCTTCTTCCCCTCTATCTTCTCTCTGTTGTTTTATGTCTCTCTTTCTCTCTCTCTCTCTCCTCTCTCTTTCTTTCTTTTCCCTCTGTTTTACCCAGTGCTTTTCTCACTGGTGATGAGGAAGCAACTAATCATGTATGCAGACATATGCACATTCACACAGCACATCCTTCAGAAAAATACATTCATAAAGGCAAACACTCCCATGCACTTAAGTGCCCTACGCACTGAACTTAAAAGAAACCTATTGAGTAAAACAAGGCAGATGAACTTTTACTTAAGGCAAACTGGAATGGCCCTTCTCGCCTGCGTCCTTGCGAGATCTGACACAGTCAGTTTCTCTGGAGTTCAGTGAGAAAGGGAAGCATTTTGGGTTTTCTTTTCACTGTTAAGTTGTACCGGGCTCTGGATACACTATGTGTTTTTGACTGTAATCGAGTCGTGTCATGTTTATTTATAAGTGCAGCACAACGAAAAACAAAATAGGATAAATCAATTAAAAAACAAACCCAACGGGGAACAGAAAAAACAGAGAAACTGAGAAAGAAATGCTAGACAAAGTGTAAAGGAAAACGCACAGCACAGTAATACTGTAAAACAAAACAAAAGCATAAAATGTCAGTTGAATGGATGTTATCTGAAAACAGTAATGGTTGGGAGATCCTCGTATACACTGGCGAGCCAGCCCTATAACCAGTGAATGGTAACCAAAGGTCTCAGTAGACCTGACGCTCTCATATGTGGATGGGACAGGAGCGGGCTTCGCCTGGGCCTATTGAGAGCATGAGTGAAACAATAAAAGGGGTGGGAGGATTGAAAATGGATTTTGGTGCTGTTGATTGGGTCTCTAAAAACAGGCCGTAAAAACCACTCAGATGGAGTCCATATGTAACAATGTCACTGTGGGACACAATAAACATCACATCAGGTGTGGGTCGTTTGTCTTTCTTAACTGAGTGTGTGTTCTGTGTGTGTGTGTGTGTGTGTGTGTGTGTGTGTGTGTGTGTGTGTGTGTGTGTGTGTGTGTGTGTGTTGAATTTGGGGGAATGTGTGTGTGTGTGTGTGTGTGTGTGTGTGTGTGAGTGTGTGAGCGTTTGTTAAATAGGGGGAATGTGTGTGTGTGTGTGTGTGTGTGTGTGTGTTTGCGTATGTTAAACCAAGATAAAGCTGCGCTGTAAATAATGCATGTGACATCAGATAAGTACTGCAAAAGGAGTCCCATAAACTGGGCTATTAATCCAAACAGAGAATTTACTGGTTGTTAACTGCTGCTTCGTCAAACCAGACACACACACACACACACACACGTGCAGACAGTACACACACAGACCAGTACACACACAAGCACACACACACAGTCAGCGACACACACATACATGCACACACCCACACACACACACACACAGACGTGCAATGTGCAGACCATAGACATACACACATGTACACACACACACACACACACACACACACACACAGACATGCAATGTGCAGACCATAGACATACACACATGTACACACACACACACACACACACACACACACACACACACACACACACACACACACACACACACACAGACATGCAATGTGCAGACCATAGACATACACACACACACACACACACACAGGCAGTATACTTACATGCACATATTTATGCATAGCAGCAGACACACAGGAGCATGAGCAGGTTTTGCATGTGGGCCTGCAGTGATGTCCTGGGGGTAAATGGATGGACTCAGCCTGACCTGTGCGTGTCCCCTTATAACTGAGAATCAATATGCAGCCCTCTGACAGCCCTGCTTCATCATGTATGTGCAGGCTGCTCTCTCTCCCTCACTCTCTTTCTCTCCCTCCCTCTCTCCACCCACTCTCTCTCTCTCTCTCTCTCTCTCCCCCTCCCTCTCTCCACCCACTCTCTCTCTCTTTCTCTGCCTCTCTCTCTCTCTCCCACTCTCTCTCTCCCTCCCTCTCTCCATCTGCTCTCTCTCTCCCGCTCTCCTCCTGCTCTCTCTATCCCACTCTCTCTCTTTTTCTCGCCTGCTTTTCCTCTTTCTCTCTCTCTCGTTTTTGCTCTTTCTCTCTCACTCTGCCTACTCATACTCTCTCACTCTCCCTCTCTTTCTCTCTTTCTCCCTCTCTCTCATGTCCTCTCTTTCTCTCTCTCTCTTTTTCCTTTCTGTTTTTCTCTTTCTGCCACTTCATACTCTCTCTCCTCTCCTCTCTCGCTCTCTCTTTCACACACACAGATTTTTTCTACCTCTCCCATCTCCATCTCCCATTTCCCTCTCTTATGCACCCTCTCTCTCTCTCTCTCTCTCTCTCCCTCTCTCTCTCTCTCCCTTTCCCTCACCGCACACGCATGGCCACAGATGCTGTGCATTCAGGCCAGTCCCGTGCACGCCTAGAGAAGGGGCCATGATTTATTTCAGGCTTTTCTCCCCATGCAGTGTCAAGTGCTGTCTGAAAACCTCAATATGGATGATGGCCTTTGTGCTGCTATACTCATTTCTCTAAAAGGCTTTTATGAATATCTGTGTGCGTGTGTTTGTGTGTGTGCGTGTGTGTGTTTTGTGTGTGTGTGTGTTTGCGTGCGTGTGTGTCGGTATGTGTGTTAGGGCTGAAACAAGTTATTATTTTCAAAACCAGTCAATTTGTTGATTATTTTTTTGTATTAATCCTGCAGCTGTTTGGTAAATATAACAACAGAAAAATGGTAAGACATGGTCATTCATACTTCACTTAGGCAGAGATAACGCGATCAAATGTCATGTTTCATCCACACCCCAAAGACTTGAAAAATATTCACATTTAAGAGACTGATCAGAGAATTTTTAAGTTTGTTTCGGAATATACTAAACATTTATTTTAACTGCTCATAACTGTAAAGTACCAAAAGTGTTAGTAATTTTTTTAATGAATCATTTATCAGTCAGTTAAGTAATTAGTTGGTGTGTGTGTGTGTGTGTGTGTGTGTGTGTGTGTGTGTGTGTGTGTGTGTGTGTGTGTGTGTGTGTGTGTGTGTGTGTGTGTGTGTGTGTGTGTGTGTGTGTGTGTGTGTGTCTGTGTGTGTGTGGTGTGTGTGTGTCTGTGTCTGTGTCTGTGTGTGTGTGTGTGTCTGTGTGTGTGTGGTTTATGATGTGTGAACAAGACCAGATGCCATGAGGAAACAGGGTTTAATGTGAAGGATAGAATAAGCCAGTTTGTCCTTCATACCTATCCCCTCTCTCTCAACTATATCCATTACAGCTGTGAAAGGTGTGTGTGTGTGTGTGTGTGTGTGTGTGTCTGTGTGTGTGTCTTTATCTGTGTGTCTGTTTGTATGTCTTTCAGGATTTATGAGAGCATGTGTTTACATGTGTATGTCTGTGTGTGTGTGTTTGTATGCGCATGTTCATGCCTGTTGGTGTGTGTGTGTGCATGTCTGTGTGTATCTGTGGATGTGTCTGGGTTTGTGCGAGCACAGGAGAGCGTACCTGTGCCTGCACATCATTCATAATGAATCCAGCAGCGAAGAGCTTTAGTAAATCAGAATTGGATTCTGCATAATGGAATGAGCACGAGGCAGCACAGAAGCCACAAGAGTTGTTACTTTTACAGGGTCCCACTCTCTCCCACTGACGCCCTCCAAATGTGGCAGTCATTTCCTGCTGGCCTGAAACGTCATTCCTTTATGACGGCGGTAATCTTTACAATCCATCTGAAGAGATGCCGTTTGAAAAGCCGCACTTACAGCTTAATGGAATGTTTAATACCGGTATTCATCTTTTAAAATAATATTATGTTGAGAGATAATTTTATTACAAATATATGCAGTTTGGGTGTTTATGTAGGGCGACAGGCAGAGGGATTGGCATCACGATGCGGAAGTGAATTAAGAGTGACTTTTCAATTATATTTTGTATCGATAATTTTAGATGAGTGGTTGCAATTTTTGCTGCCGCTGCATTAATGTCAAGCCTATCAAAACTGATGAAAGAAATCTGTCATAATGTTTATTTGTTTTTGTCTTAACTGTCATCATGTAATCTAATTGAATGGAATGCTTAAGTGCAGCTTGCAGTGCGGCAAACGGCTAAATTAAATTGATGGTAATATTCTGAATCTGGAATGTTGGAAGATGATTTACTTTTTTGTCATCTGCTTTCGAAAGAAACTTTTGTGTATAAGTGTGTGTGTGTGTGTGTGTTTGTGTGTGTGTGAGAGGGAGTGTGGGAGGAGTTTGTATGTTTTTGTGTTCATTACTGTGTGTGTGTGAGTGTGTGTGGGGGGGGGGCGGGGTGATGTATTTGTGTGCAGACAAGCAGGTGTTCTCATGTGAGTGCATCTGTGTTTGAGCGCAAAAGTGTTTTTCTGTGAGGAGGCATGTGTGTGTGTGTGCGCATGCGTGCGTGCGTGCGTGTGTGTCCATAATGGAATGCCTCAATGTTTGTGTGCACACACGTATGAATGTGTGTAGTCGAGTGGGTGTGTCTGTGCACACACGTATGAATGTGTGTAGTCGAGTGGGTGTGTGTGTGCACACACGTATGAATGTGTGTAGTCGAGTGGGTGTGTGTGTGCACATGTACGTGTTTGTGTACTTGTGTGGGTGGTCATGTGTAAATGTATGTGTGTATGTGTACATGTGTGTGTGTATGTATTTGTTTGGATGTCCTGTCGCTCAATGTGTAACCCTGACCTCCATACATCAGTAGCTCCTCTGAAAGCCTGCGCTGCCGTGTTACTATAGCAACCTGCCTGGCACCTCACCGTGAGTCTGTTCGCCTGATGCGAATCAAAACACACGCCTCAGGCAGAATTTCCAAGACCGCTCGGCAGTCGGCGGGAGCGTGAAAGATTATCTCCAAGTTCAGCGACCTCAGACGCCTCACGCTCCCAAACATGGAAGTGCAGCCCTGCACATCACAGACTGCCAGGCAATGCATGTGGGACTACAGACCCGAAGGCGAACTGCTGTGGTATTTACGGGATCGGGTCATCTGTGACTCTTGTAAAAGTCGACATGTGCAGTAGTGTTAATTTCGTCACCATTTTTTTTTATTGTTTTAGCCTTAGTCTAGTTTTAGTTAAAACATTTTCGTCTTATAAATAATGAAAATGCATTCATTTACTGAATCATCTTAGTGTCATGATATTTAAGCTACTTGCAGGGAACTTTGAGCCGCTGCAGACTCATTCAATGTCAACCAAAGCCTCTAGAAACCTTGAATGTAACTCTTTTTTGGTAACATTGTCAAGGCGTGAAGACAAAAATTAAGATAAATTTATCTCATTTTTTTTCATGCAAAACATTTTCGTCTCGTCCTTTTTTGTCAACGAAAATGCATTATAATTTCATCTTAGTCGGTGTTGTGTTGATGAGACTAAAACTGTTTTAGTCTCATCATGGTCTTGTTTTAGTCGTGCAAAATAATGGTCATTGACGAACATATTTCGTCTCGTTTCGTCTGATGAAATTAACACTAACATGCAGTGAAGATGCCTAAATTATTTCTGGCCCCCTCCATGGAGGTTGTGTGGAATGTGACAGTGCACTTTTGTAAGGACACTTGTCTCAAGATGCCCTTTCATCACAAACCATCACTGTGTCACCATACATACATGCCCTGTGTGTGTGTGTGTGTGTGTGTGTGTGCGTGCGTGCGTGTCTCTCTCTCTTGAGTGCGCATGCATTTGTTCAAGCCTGTGTGTGACTGTATGCCTGTGCAGTGTGTGTGTTTGTGTGTGTTTGGGGAGATGGGTAGTGAACAGTGTGTTTTTGTGTCTATGTTTGTGTGTTTATCTGAGAAAGAGAGACAGAGACTGCATGTGTTCCTTTTTAACCCTCCTCTCCAGGAGGCTGTTGATGGTAATAATCTTGTGTGATGAGGTGAAATGTCTGCCCAGCCCCCACTCAGGGGTCAACAGGAGCCGTGGCACAGGAGGGCTTGTTTTAGAGCACTTGAGGGAGAATAGCACGCTTCCCTCTATGGCACATTTTGACACCCTGGCTCCACATGTTGCCGTAGAAACACTTTCTTGTCTCTGTTGCAGTCAGATACTTTGTCTCTTATTTAAATTGCAGTGTGCATGTTTGCACTGTGCATGTGTGTGTGTGTGTGTGTGTGTGTGTGTGTGTGTGTGTGTGTGTGTGTATTTTTTGTCTGCTGTGTGTGTGAAGAGAGACAGACAGAGAGTGGGATGGGAGAGAGAAAGAGAAAATTAGAAAGAGAAACATGGACAAGGACAGAAATTACTCAGAGATTGGAATATTACCAAGCAATTTTGTTTACCACGTACTGTATGCATTTAAGCAGGGGCCTAGTGTTCTGTTCCAGGATGCAGTGGAAGTAAGAGATGCTCCAGAATCACATAGGACATAGGAGTGATGATACTGGTCAAGAAGGGAGATAGGGTGCTGATGACAGCAGACTGATGGAAGACAGGAAGCTAACCTTAACAGAGTACAGCACTTCAGCGCCTTAAGTGTTGAAATTTGAACAAAGCTCTCTGTTTTTCTGTGTGTGTGTGTGTGTGTGTGTCTATAGCCCCATGGATGGACAGCATCGGTGAATGGAGGCGTGTTAATAATGCATGCGACACCTTGACCTGTTCCATTTACCTCGCTCGGACGTTAGGCCGCTTCTCCGCTTTTGCTCCGCGCTGCTCTCAGACAGACTTTCTGATTCTCTCTATACCCTTGAGATCGCGCTGAAAGCATTGCTTCCTTGGAGGCCGCTGTATCGGAGGCGATTTTAAGGCCCTTTTCAGAGGAGGGAGGCCGTGTCGAGTGTCGACTCTTGAGTTCTTCTGGGACTTGGGAAGAACAAATCCCGAAATAAAAGCTTTTTTTTCACAGCTTTCAAAGGTGGAATAACATACGTGTACATAAAACCTTTATGAAGTTGTTGCTGCTGGAGTGCAGGTCAGCACCTTGACCTTGTTTACATTCTCCAACAGCATGGCATGTAAAATGGCTTTGAAATTACAGTGATGCCCTGCTGCATTGCATTGCTCGCCATCCCGCTATATCTGAGTTTTTTTTTTCATTAATATACATGTCAGTATGTATGTCAGTACGCATGCAAAAAACAGTTTGTCAATATTATATTTTTTTACACCTATACTGTAACATAAATACCAATTAAAATGCAGTAGTAATTCAATAATATACACAGTAAATGTATTAAAACAGTGCGTGGGAGAGGTATTTTAAGGCTTAAACTATTAGAAAAAATGTTTTCTATATGGTCCCGCTACCTATCACTTGGGGTTCTGGAATGTAACTAATCGCGATAGATGGGGGATCGCTGTATTCACCTTATTCTGGAAGAAACCACGGGCGTCAAAACATTCTTCCGGTTGGTTCAGTATTTCCGGTTAAACAACGCTGTCTATTGCAGTCGATAACATTGGCACAGTAGTACAAAGATGTCGAGCTTGAATTGTTCGGTGAGGGGGCTACCATTAACTACATAAAAAACATGGCTGTACTTGGAACAACCCTGTTATTGTCCACGGGGACAGGGCATAATGTTGTTTGGCCGGTTTATAATCTGTTGTCCGCCATCCAGCGATGAGGAAGTTATTTTTATCCCCGGTGCGGGTCTATCTCCACTCATGCAACTCAACTGATGTTACTTGAAATCTAGCGATCTAAAACATCGGCACATATATCTAGTATTTAAGTAAGCTATGAAATCAGACTACTGCTCCACACTTCTACATGTAATGTTTCTGAAGGTCGCCAAACACAATATTAAACATTGTAACATTTTCCTGTGGGAACTCGGCTTGAGCCAGAGCCAGAGTGGTAGGCAAACCAGGACCGAGCCGAATGTACAAGCGTTCAGAGCAGAATACCGTCCTATTTCATAGGATCTGCACACAAAACAATTATATTAACACATGAGAATGATGGCACAAGAAATGTTGCGATCAGAGGAGGGTGCAACGAGTGGTCAGTGGCTTGCTGTCAGCACAGACGGGTAGCAAGTGGTGTATGTGTATGAAATAGCACGGCAGACTCTTTTGTTTTTTAGCATCTCAATCAGCGTTGCCAAAGGTGAAATTATTGTATTCATGGCTTGCAGAAGCTAAATGGAAAATGTTGCTGGAAAGCAGTAGCTTTCGGTCTGCATAGTTAGGGAAGTTACAAATACAATGTCCATTTCCACGAATGTGTCTTTTTTTCTGACAAATCGCCGCCTGCCTCAGCCCACCGCTACATCATCCAGTCACTCAGTGGAATTCATTAACCTCAGGTGACGAAGTACAATCTCTCCATCCGACCTTATAATCTTGTTTTGGTGGCTTTTTAAGTTAGCTTATCCATCTAAATTTGCAGGGTTTTCTGACATAGCTGACTTGCTGTGGCTATAGACATTCTATACATATGTATAGGATGTCTATGGCTGTGGCAAGCCGGCCGGAAGTTGTAAACCAACGCAGAAGATTTTCACCTTTGAAAATGGGCGTGTCAGAATAAGGTGAATTGCCATTTTGACTCGAAATGCTGGAAGACTCCTTAGTTACTAGGGTGCGTATGCCTCAGTCCTCTCAAGAAGCCGTTTTTGTTTCAAGTGCTGCAGAATTTATGAAATTGAATCCTACTATTAAACTTAAGAACAAAAGCAAGTTATCAGTGTTCTTAAAACGAAGAGTAATCCCTCTTACTCTTTCCACTACTACTTACTGAAGATAGCTGGAGAGGTCTCTCAAGTGGTTAGTAGTCTCCAGTAGTGGCCTGTAATGGCTGTGAGGAGAAAGTAGTGCCTCCTCTATCCTCTAACCGTTTTCTTCTGTGGGTATGATTTAATCATTTTTAAATATGTAAGTGAATAACATTTTGGAAAGTAAAAAAAGATCAGTTTTTTTCCTGTGCATATATCATAGTGTATTTTTTAATCCTTTATTGCCAAAGGTGTGTGTAATGTAAACTGTGAGGAATTGCTCAATTCGGTGTGACATTTATCTAGGAATATTTCTCAAATAAAAAAATCAGCTGTTGGTCCTTGATTGTTGTTAGTCCTTGTTGATTTTTTTCATAATGAATCCCTCCTGCAGACTGACTGACTGAGCAAAGTAAGACTGTGATGCTTTGCAACTTACTGCAACTAAGTGTAGCATTGAGCCAAGAATTTTTTATCACAAGTGAATTCCTGCATAACTTATGCATTCCAGTTAGTATATGACCATCAGTGCACAGAACGTGCTTGAAACTTCCTCTGTGTAATTTCTGCTAAGATATCACACTTGTCTGTGTTTTTTCTTCGAAAACCCAAGTTCGCCATCCGAGGCCCCCAGACAGTGTCTGAGTGGCAGGTCGGAGTCTGCTTGCTTGAGGAAACGTGGCCGGCTCCATCTTTTGTCCTCATTTGTTTTACACTAATAAATATCGATACTCCATAAAGGCAAATGTTGAAGGTTTTTTGAGGGTGGTCCTGGATCGATGACGGGGAGTGCTCTGATCGCATTATCTCCACATAGCCATTTGCATTTCTTCTATGGAAGAGGGGGGCAGTACAGTCCCATATCCAAAAGGTTGATGCGTAATTATTGAATGAAGATGAGTAAATCAAATCATGAACGGGGGGAAAGAAAGAGGGGAATCAATGAAATTCAATTTAAGCTCTTCAGCCCAAGTCAGGTTCTTTAAACGTATTAGAGGAATAAATGATGGGATTTTAATATGGGTCTTCTCAGAACAGCCTATCCTATCTTGGTGGTGGTGGTGTGGTGGAGGGTTTGGATTGAGGTGGGGTGGGGTGGGGCGGGGAGTAAGGGGGGGGGGGGGGTATAAATTGTGTAGCTGCTTGTGTTGGTGCTTTTCACTCTTAAAGTCTCGAGCGCTTGAAAGGGGGCCGACAGCCTCTGACGG
>CM050214.1:28685206-28695206 GCA_027475355.1 Coilia nasus
GTCCTTTTAAAACTTCATTATTGAGACTGAAAATATTTTAAGACTCCTGAGGTGTGTTTGAAGTCTTAAATTGCTTTCTTCTTGTGTTTGATTAAACGTGGAGGAAAATGGCTGTCTGAGCTCATGGAGTGAGGTGGGGGGAGGTGGTGGGAGTGGACTCGGTAAACGTAAGAAGTCATATCTGTGGAATGTCCCACGCAAGGGATTAGTGCAGTTGAGTAAGATGGACCAATTAATGGGCAAGAGATCAGCATGGGTAGATGAGCCAAGAAATGTTTGCCATCACTATCGCCTAGCAAGTTCTGTCTGTCTTCATATGTCGCTTTGGTGTTTTTGTAATTCATGAGTATACTGTACTGTAAATCAGCCTGTTTGTTAGCCATATAGCTTTGGATCTCACCCCCTTTGAGGTGGTTCAGAATATGTTAAACCAGATGAATGTGAATATTTATCTTTATTGAATTTTATCATTCATCTTAATCTTTAAAAGCAATACCACCATTTTGTCTGCCAATATATAATGTGTGTGTGCGTGTGAGTGTATGTGTGCGTGTGTGTGTGTGCGCGCGCGCATGCAGTAGAAGTGCATTGGCTTTAGTCCAGTAGCATCCTTGTGTGTTGGCGTAGTTCATCTTCTCCTCGTGGAAATGTTGGTGTGGTGTAAAAACACACAGCTAACACATCTTCTAGAAGTTGCTAATGGACTGGGACAGTTCTGTGAGGGCTCAACGGAGGCTGCAGAAAATCAAGGTGGAAGGTTGGTTTTAGGGCATGAAGAATCTCACACACAAGCACTTCCTGACATGACACCGCACCCAAACACACACACACACACACACACAGAACTGATAGCACTCACCCAGCATCGATGCAATTACATATTTCTGTCCCATCAGCATAATGAGTATATTTAAATCAGGCACACAGTTCCCTCACTCTTCTGAATTACACGCTGACAGTCATTGATTGGCTTTATTGACTGTTTTTTGTGTGTGTGTGTGCGCGTGTGCCTTTAATAATAGAAATTTGTGGTGTGTCAGCAGCGCAATGGAGCTGGTGTCTTTGTCTCTGGATCAATGGGCAGCCTCCAACCCCAACCCCCCCCCACCCACCCACCCCTTCCAGCCCGACAGTGGAGCTCTCACTCCCAATGAGCTTTGAGCCTCCTCACCTTCCACTTACCAGGATGAGCACACTAGACACACATGCCAGACTCACGCCAGACTTGAGACATGTCCAATAGAAGCCTCGCGCCGGTCTCAGCAACGGATTATCTGTCCGTCAGAATGGGTTCCTTAGAATGCCTAGTAGAACTGTAGCCACATATGTGGAGAAAAGAGAAAAGATACATCTGGTAACAGAAGGCACAACTCATGCACACGTGTGTGTGTGTGTGTGTGTGTGTGTGTGTGTGTGTGTGTGTGTGTGTGTGTGTGTGTGTGTGTGTGTGTGTGTGTGTGTGTATGCGTTTGTGTGTGTATGCGTTTGTGTGTGTATGCGTTTGTGTGTGTGTGTGTGAGAGAGAGAAAGAGGGGGAGAGAGAGAAAGAAAGAGAGAGACAGTGTTTGTGTGTGCGGGTGAATTTCTATTATGTTTGTGTTTGTCAATGTGATCACCATTATTGATGATAGTTATTGGCATTCACACAGAATGAAATAAACACAGACCAGAATTTCATTAACAGAGCAGCCCAGCAGTGTTTGCTTTTGAGGAATGTGCGATGGCAGAATGAGTCATCAGGGGTTTTTTGTCCCCTCCGGCTTGCCATTGATATATATATATATATATATATATATATATATATATGGTGGCAAGCAACCCAGAAAAAGCAAAGACAGCCAGACATGCAAACAGTGAGACTCGGGCTTTAATGGCGGGGCCCTGTGTCCCTCACGGCCCCAGCGGTCCCGAGGGTGCCGTTTATCGGCCAGCTAACACGCCCAGAGCCAAGCGCCAGGAGCAGGTCTTATGCATGGACACGACTCGGATAATAGCGGCGAACAGTCTAACAGGCTAACGTGAGTGGGGCCTGCACTGAGACATTCAAATAACAGGAACAGGAATAACAGGAAGGAAAATGATAACATGTTCTGAGAATGATACACAGCGCAGGAAAGGCAGAGGCACAATCATATTAATCCCAATCGATAGCAGCACAAATGATCACAACAGGCAAGTGCAAAGCATCATGGGCTGAAATTCCCCAGGCTGCCTCTCTTTGTATTCCTTTCTCTCTCTCTTTTGCTTTTTTTCTCACTTTCTCTCTGCGTTTCTGTCTCATTCTCTCTCGCTCTTTCTTGTTCTCTCTTCCTCTTTTTCTCTCACCTTCTATCTCTATCTCTGGGTCTATCTCTGGCTCCTTTTCTCTGTCTCTCACTCTCTCTGCTACAGTACGCCTGGAGTAGGCGACACACTGCTAGTTATTTGAGAAGATATAAACCTTACACGCATTGACCCGTTGTTCCAGGGTGCCTCCGAGTGCAAAACTTTGGTGTCAGCCCTGTATCAGCACCGAGCAGTCGGCCTGTGTGCGTCTGACATTATGTTTGTCTCACAGCCTCACAGTAAGTGAAAAAAAGGAGTTAAGGCCCGCTCACAACTATAAATGCAGTGATAGCGATGTGTTTTTATACGTTGTTCTAACTTTAGTGGACGACGGAGTTCACACCTCAACTGTGAAGACAACGACAGGTTGAATGACATCACTGGGATCACTTTCAGCGTGATTTGGTGAATGCTAAAAATAGTCACAAATTGGAATCTGTAAGACCTCACTCTCTCTTAGTCGTTACCACTCCTTAGTCATTGTCATTAAAATGTTGTTCTTCAGTGTTAATGCACGTGTCATTATAGTTATAGTTGCTTTGGTAGTTCTTGGTGTGGACAGACCTTAGGGCAGAGGGCTATGAAGATGGAAAGCATGTGCTGGTATTGTTGTCCGTGCACTAAGTTATTATTATTATTATTATTATTATTATTATTATTATTATTATTATTATTATTATCATTATTATTATTATTATTATTATTATTATTAATAATAATAATAATAATAATAATAATAAGAAGAAGAAGAAGAAGAAGAAGAAGAAGAATCATAATAATCTTTACTTGTGTAGCACATTTAATACAAAGGACGTAGCTCAAAATCCTTTAACAGTTTGGCAAAGGAGCACAGGACAGGATACACATGACAGGCTTTGTTAGTCCGATAGCGCCAGAGAAATTCACCAGGGTGCTGTGGAGAGCTCCACTAATGTCCCCTGTGGTTCCCAGGGGAGCTCAACTGCGGGGCTGGTAGAGGGAAAGTCTCTGAGTGTTTGAGAAGGGGGGTTAAAACCTCATTAGGGTACTTGCAAAAACAAGGGGCAATAATTAGTCTGTGTGATATTATCTGCAAAGATGACCTATGTGGCCTAACACTTTTAAATGAGATCATTAACTATAAATGCCATGGATGTGAAATATCTGTGTAAGTGGGAAATAAAAAAGGCACAGTAATTTGCTCTGTCTCTGCCTCTCTCTCTCTCTCTCTCTCTCTCTCTCTCTCTCTCTCTCTCTCTCTCTCTCTCTCACACACACACACACACACTCGCACAGCGCAGATGCACACACATCTTCATTTTTCACCCTGCTGTATCTCTCACTTTTCTTCTCTCTCCTCCTTCCTCCGTCTCTCTATGTCACTTACCCTCCTTTCGTTCCTGCACCCCAAGGTCAGGTTCAAGAGAGGCGAGTGGCAGGGGGGGCCTCTCAGGGTTATACACATAAATCAATAGCGGCGCAGAGAGCTCCTCGTGCGATAGGTGTGAGATTGTTCCGGAAGCTCTCCGGGCCCCTTCTCCAGTCTGCGTCAGCCGCCAGCACCGTTGCAGTGGAGATGTTGCGTTCCCCTGCTCTACTTTGGTTAATTAGTCTCAGGCTTTTACTGCTAATCCCAGGTACAGACGCACAGATGCTCCGTGAGATTAATTTAACCACAAGTGGATTTGCCTAAAACCTGCTGCCATCATGCTGTCTCACCTGCCGCCTGCCTAGCCTACAGCTATTTATAAAATGTGCTTATAATGGTGTCCCTACTGTATGGGGGCCATGTGAATCTCTCTTTTCCTTTCCTGTGTAGTCATCTACTGTAGCACTGTACACGGACACATCTACAAATGTAGAGGCTTTACAGCTAGTTTTAGAATGTCTCATTAAATTGACTGACTGGTCCATTGATTGGTCAGTTGGTTTGGTCAGTCAGTTGATTTATTGGTTGGTTGGCTGGTCAGTTGGTGTAATGGTTGGTTGGTTGAGTGGGCGGGCAGGTGTTTGGTTGGTTGGCTGGTCAGTTGGTGTAATGGTTGGTTGGTTGGTTGAGTGGGTGGGCAGGTGTTTGGTTGGTTGATTGGTTCGTTGGTTGATTGATTGCTTGGCTGGTTGGTTGGGTAGTTGCTTGCTTGGAGTGTCACATTGATAGAGAGTGTAGCAAGGCTGCAGTGTGCTAACATGCTAAGGTTCAGACATAAAAAAAACAATGGAGTAACAGAAGCACATACTTCCTGTTGCACTGTTGTAGTCCTTGTGCATGGTCCAGAGGTAGACTCTAGCGGTCAAGTGTTAATTCCCACTGTGACAACTTTGGATAAATCCCAGGATACTTGCATTGATTTTGGACACCGGGATTCAAACCCTGTTAAAATGAAATGAAAAAGGTCAGGATAAAGAAATTGTTGCCGTACAAGCACTTTGGCACTGTAATTGATAACAAGCTGAGCTTTGGCTCCAACGCCAATATGCTGTGTGGGAAAAAAAAGACCAGACTTTCTTGTCCGAGGGAGCTGCCTCAGAGTTCACTGTTGACTGTTCTATAGATCTCCTATCGAGTCAATGTTTAGCCCAGGGTCAACTGTAGGTAAGTTTCGATCCATCTAAAACAGAAAAAAGGCACCAACCGAGGTGATCAAGGTGCGTAGGAGCATCACAGACCCCTCTAACCCGACGTGGCAAAAAATCCATCTGAACTCCACAAGAAACAGTTGTTGGAGGAAACAGAACCCATCCTGTCAGACAGTGCCCACCCACGCCCCCCACGCCACCCCACCCCTGTACCTAGGCTTTGTGTACCTGCCTGCGGCGTCTTGCTTCACTTACCCACCAGACAAAACAAACAGATACAGACATGTTTCTGTACCCGCAGTCATTTCATGGCTAAACTCTTGAAGAAAACAAAGTGAATGCCAACTACAACAACCTAATGTCACTTGGTAAACATGGCATCTCTTTACACAAATCTTTTCTTTCCTAATGTAAAGCAAGTTGTGCCTGTGTGTGTGTGTCCTCCATGAAATCCCATGAGAATGCTCTTTGCTCTAGTTCTTAATATAATGCATGATATTGTATTTATTGGGTTGTATGACTAGGTTTTTATGTCATGATATAACTGTTGCACAGCCAACAAACATGGTTCATGGTAGTCAAGTGTTGAGCTGTAAAATCTTAAAATCTGAATCAAATTCGGAACCATCAGTTGTCTTGTGACTTAACTCCTACAGTATGTCATTTTATAACACAGCAAAACTGGTGTAGATCTCTTCTTGTGTAATGCATTCAACTCACAAAACCCTTTCCTCCTGGTTTCAGGCACTTTCTCTTCAAGCATGGCTCGTCTGGTTCATCCACCCTCTACCGCGCAGCCAATCAAAACTACCCTCTCACCTCCAACACGGTGTACTCCCCGCCCCCGCGGCCCCTACCCAGAACCACCCTCTCCAGGCCCCTGTTCTCCTTCAGCAAGCCCTACAGGTGCTGCAACTGGAAGTGCACGGCCCTCAGCGCCTCGGCCATCACGGTCACCCTGGCCCTGCTGCTCACCTATGTCGTGGGTGAGTACGGCTCCCGCCTCAGCACGCCTCTCTGCCTGCTCCTCAGGCCCATGCCTACAGTGCAAGCTCTTACTTCTCCTTGCATACAAGCAATACTCATCCATACTATGGGGTTGAATGAGTTGAGCTTGTGTTGATTAAGTCAATTTAAAGCAACACTAGATAGTTTTTTCAACCTTTCCAAAATCCTTTTAGTGGTTCATCAACCTGTAACTGGGTAAAAGGCACTTCTGAGTTAGTGGGCTATAACCGCAACTAAGTTTGGAGGAGCGGAGCATCTCTCTGTAGTTTGAATGAGAGACAATTTCGCTTCCGAACCGTAGGGCGACTGAAGACGAAAACTACTAAGTGTTGCTTTAAAATTTCATTCTGTTATCACTGATATTAACTGCTGCGCATGGATATAATATAACCCTTGGCAGTCTTGTCAGCCTAAAATTAAAACTTAGCTTTCCAGTGCATATCACTGCATATGTTTGACAGCCTTTTTTTGTTTAAGGTGTTCAATTAATTTATGTCTGATCCTCTGAGCATCTCACCCTAACTGTGAGAGAGTGTACATACAATGGCTGCAGCCTGTGAGCTTTCAATGCCGCTAGCGTTCTGTCTACCTAACCCGTCATTTGCTTCACGGAGGAAAAGCCCTGAAGGTGGACTGAGAATTCAGTGAGTCGGCAAAGTTGAAGTTGGCCCCTGTGGATGGTTGTGTGCTGCTGCAAATGGGCTCAGACATAAACGTACATTACATTTAGTCTAGTTTGGATTCATTAAATTCAGTGTATGGTGTATAACATACACTTCTGTATTGCACTATTGCTCAAGCATTTTGAAGTTGATTTGAGGTGGATGAATCAAAAGATAGAAATGTGTAAAATGTGAGAATTCTGTTGTTCCCTCCTGTGCTGGTTGTCTGTCTGTGGTGCAGGGAACAGTGAGACTCGTGTGGGTGGGAGAGGAGAGAGATGCCTCAGAGATACAGAGGGAATAAGATCCATCTCTCTGTCTGGCTCACTGACCAATTCCTGCTCTGTCCATCCCTCTCTTTATCTCCTTCCATCTCTCTGTCTTTGTCACATTCATTCATTCTCTCCCCCTCTCCCCCTCTCTGCCTCCCCTCCATCCCTGAGTGGCCCTCTCTTCCCCTGTTTCTTTCTCTTTCTCTCTCTTGCTTTCTCTCTGATTTCCTGTCCCATTCCTTCTCTGTCCCTCTCTCTCCCTCCCTCCCTTTCTTTTACTCCCTCACCCTCTCTCTTTCTCTCTCTCTCCATCTCTCTCCTCCTTTCTCTTACTCTATCACCCTCTCTCTCCCCTTCTCTATCTCTCTCTCTCTCGTCCTCTCTTCTTCTCTTTCTCTCCTTCCCTCTGCCTTCCTCTCTCTCTATCACTCTCTTCTTCTCTCATTCCCTTTCTCTTACTCTTACTCTCATTCTCTTTCTCTCTCTCTCCCATCCTCTCTTTCTCTTTCTCTCTCTCATCCTCTCTTCTCTTTCTCTCCTTCCCTCTCCCTTCCTCTCTCTCTATCACTCTCTTCTTCTCTCGTTCCCTTTCTCTTACTCTTACTCTCATTCTCTTTCTCTCTCTCCCTCTCCCATCCTCTCTTTCTCTTTCTCTCTCTCTCTCCCTCTCTCTATCACTCTCTTCTTCTCTCACTCCCATCTTCTCTTACTCTTTTTTTCTCTGTCTCTCCCATCCTCTCTCTCTCTCTCTGTCTGTCTCATCCATCCCCTCTCTCTCTCTCTCTCTCTCTCTCTCTGTCTGTCTCATCCATCCTCTCTCTCTCTCTGTCTCTCTCTCTCTCTGTCTCTCTCTCTCTCTCTCTCTCTCTCTCTCTCTCTCTCTGTCTCTCTCTCTCTCTCTCTGTCTCATCCATCCTCTCTCTCTGTATCTCTCTCTCTCTCTCTGTCTCTCTCTCTCTCTCTCTCTCTCTCTCTCTCTGTCTCATCCATCCTCTCTCTCTCTCTCTCTCTGTATCTCTCTCTCTCTCTCTCTCTCACGCTCCTCATTCTTTTGTTGCTGTTGTGCAGATGCATTGCAGGTTGGCGTGAGGCGCGGTGATGGTGTTGTTCTGCTCTGTGATTTGTGCTCGTTGAGCGCATCAGAGTGATCAGTCAGTGTGAATAATCCCCGCAATGGCAGCCAGTGATGCCTCCAGGCTCACGCCGCCCCTCTCACCCCTCTCACCCCTCCAACCCCCCCACCTCGCCCCTCTTCCTTTGACACACCGAATTAAAGCCTCGCTCGGCACTTTCCCTGCTAATGTATCGACGCTGATTGATCGATCGAAAGGATTGATGAGGAGGAGAGACCTTGTCCTCCTGTCCCCGTGGCACTGATATCGTAATGGATACCCGGCTAAGAGCGTGGTAACCTTCACACTTGCGCTCCCACACACACTTGTACACACACAGACGCACGTGCGCCCACACACATGCATACATACAGACACACACACGCACAAATGCACACACACACACTTAAACACACATACATGCACATGCACATACACACATGCATACACCCCCACCCACGCACACACACGGAGCGTCGCATGCCTCGGCTGGCTCCTGCGTGAGCGCGCGTGTGTGTTTTGGTTATGCTGCTAATTGAGGAGCTGGCTTGCGGCGTGGGCTGAGCTGGCCGATCGATGGGGATGTGAGGAAACAGAGGAGAGAGGCAGATGGATGAGTCCACACATCCCTCCTCTCTTATCCGCAAGCCCCCAAATTACTCAAACAGCGTGACACTGCATTCGCCCAGCCCTAATGAGACACCACAAAGATAGTGTGTACGTGTGTGTGTGTGTGTGTGAGAGAGAAAAAGTGTATCGGTGTGTGCTTGCCAATAGGGGTGTGTGTGTGTGTGTGAGAGAGAGAGAGAGAGAGAGAGAGAGAGACAGACAGAAAGTGCATGTGTGTGTGTGTGTGTGTGTGCGTGCGGTATATGTTAAACACAGCCAAAACAAAGCCTGATGCATAAGTATCCAAAGCAGCCATGTCAAATAATTCAATCAGAGTAAGTTTTGAACTTACACACTATTGATTTTTGTTTGTCTGGATGTATGTATTTGCAGGTGTGAGCGATTAAGTTAGATAGTGTATGTATTTGAGAAACGAATGAATGAGTAAGAGAGAGAGATAGATAGAGCGCGAGAGAGAGAGAGAGAGAGAGAGAGAGAGAAATTGGGTGTCTTGACACGCATATGCATGTGGGTGTTTGGTGGGGCAATAGATTGTAAATCACTCTCACTCCAGACGACATCTGCATCTTAAGCGGTTAATATTTTATTATTCATATGCTTTCTGCACACAGATGCAATATTAGAAACATGACAGCTGACAAAAATAAATTGGCTGGCTTTAACTAGGACTCTAATCCTTAGATACCATGTTTTGCATGTAAACGCCTCACACTTACACGCACACAAGTGCTCCCATACCCAATCACGCACGCACGCATGCACACACACACAGACACAGGCACACACACACACACACAAACACACACACACGGAGTGACACATGCCCAGTCACTGTCTCTGTCTCTCTCTCTGTCTCTGTCGCTCCCTATTCCAAGCGATGCCTATTGGCAGAGTGGAGAGGAAGAAGCTCACGGTCGGTGGACTCCACATCGCTCATTGTGGCTTTCAAGGAGGGGGTGACCGTCCGCATGAAGGGTCACTGTGGTGGTGACAGTGCCACAACACATTTCCTTCCCCTTACACACGCACACACACACACACACACACATGCACGTACTCACACACACACACACACACACACTCACCCACACCACACACGCGCACACACACACACACACACCCGACATGCATACCACACAGACACAGACAAAGAGACACAACTGTATGGCCATCAATCATAGCATTAAGACTCTTGCCTAACATCTTCTTGCAAACGACAGAGCAGGGAACTCCATTTCCCATAACCGCCCCACACCTCAGCCCTTCCACCACAGCAGCTCATCACCTCACCTACCCAAGGCTGGAGTGCTACGGGGTTGTGTAATTGTGTGCTAATGGTCACTGGCTCATTAGCGCACTCGGAGGGAGGATAATTGATGTGTTTATTATGTTAATTTCTATGTGTTTGGTTGGATGTGATTAACACGATCCCCTC
>CM050214.1:28700206-28705206 GCA_027475355.1 Coilia nasus
AAAGATCTGTGAAGTGACATATATGTTACTTTGGGCGTTAATGGTAAATTTGAAATGTTACATGGGCGTCACATTGGGTATTTGTAGTTGTTTTATTAATCGTTTGAAAAATGCAATTTTAACAGTTTTTTTGCCCATCAAAATGGATTTTCATTTATTTTCTTCACCACAACATTTTTAACATTACAGCATTAATATTTAACTTTAAGAACATCTTTAATGCATACAAACATACGCATTTGTTTTTTTTTTTTAACAACACTTGGAAATAAAACTTTCAAAATCACTGCAAAAAGAGCAAAAATATAGGTACTCTTGAGTAATTTTGCCTATTGAAGATAAAAACACTTGAAGCAATTGTTGTCCTCTGTGAAACAAAGCTGGACATCTCATTTTTGTCTTTGTTTTTTAACATCTTTGGCCTAAAACTTGTCAAAAAAACAACTTATGCCCATCAAGTCCGTTCAGTCATTTCAGCCTTATGGGTGGTTTAACATTAAACATGTGGATGCCTAAAAAGGTACAGTACTGTGTAAAGATTGAGGCAGGTGCCTTCAGACCAGCATCAATTCACACAAAGGGGTACACACAAAGTCAAGGATTTTGCAAAATTATAGTAAGGTGTATGATCAGCCAATTACACCAAATTGGTTGGATATGTCAGGATGCATAAATCCACAGATCATCTGTGGTAGTTCTTCAAGTTGTTTGGTGCAAGCTACCAGCAAAGTTCCTTCAAAAACTCTATGCAAATTGATGGTCTTTTGAAGGCAAAGGGTGGTTACACCAAATATTGATTTGATTTAGGTTTCTCTTTTGTTCAGTCACTGCATGTTGTTAATTGATCAACATGCATGATTAACACTTCGATTTTTTAAGGCATTCCTAGTTGACAGCATTTTTTCACACCTGCTTAAAACTTTTGCACATTACTCTATATTTATTTGTATTTATAATATTCAGCAGTAGCCTACTTGTGGTACGTCTCGGCATAATGTTTGCCAAAGATAGCAACAAACGCTGCACACAGTGTTTATTTAAATTATTGAATGGTTAATTGTACATGGTTTTATGCTTATATTTGTTTAAATGTACCTTGAATACATCATCAAAAACTATATCACTTATTAAAGTAAACTTATCAAGTTATTAAATCAGCTAAATTTAGTGTTCATTTCTTTTAAAGTGACATATATGTCACATTGAAATTTGACAAACTGAAATGAGGTTAAAAGCCCGATGTGACATATATGTCACCGCAATTTTTCTTTAATTTGTATTGTATTGTATTTCCGAATACATGAATGTCAATGGCAGCAAGGCCAGACCCTCTGTACAAAATGAAATGAAGTACGAGGAGCTGGTTTACCATGCTAATAAAATACAATAATGTAGTCATTAAATACAGATACTAATAGGGAAGAAATCACATAAGAAGGATGAAATACAGCATGCAGAAATGCATAGCAAATGATTCATATTAGCATAGTAGTATATACTGTACATAGAAGAAATGCTGAGTTTCTTAGTTCAGATGTGGGTGTAGAAGGAGTGGGGCAGATTTAGTTTCAGGTGCTTCATAAGTAGTGTTTAACCCAGGCCATGACATGGCACCTCACCATGTTCCGAAATTTAGGAAAATAGCTTGGCATGTCTGTGTGAGATAGGGAATGAGAGAGAGAGACAGAGAGAGAGAGAGAGAGAGAGAGCGAAAGAGCATGTGTGTTTGTGTATGTGTATGTGTGTGGGTGTGTGTCTGTGTGTGTGTTACATGTAGAGAGAGTGTGTGTATCTGTGTGTGTGAGTGAGATAGAGTGTGCGACGCGTGTGTAAAAGATGACCCATATCATTCAGCCATCTTTCTGTCAGTTTAATAGAGTTGTTGCCTGCGCTGCGCTGGGTGAATCATGGGTCAGCTCAGTCTGCGCAGCGTTGCCAGGCCTGTGGACTGTGTGCGGAGTGCGGAGCATCAGTGCGGTGCAGGCAGAGCTCTGCTATCTGCTGAGGAAATGAACAAAGACAGATAGACGGGGCTTTTTCTTTCCAGCTGGCACCCGCAGCGAACCCAATCCCATCTGCATTTCACATAGGCTTACCCACACACACACACACACACACCCACACAAAGCCCACCTACATTATCACAGGTGCCCATGCGTTCAGGCTCACACACACACACTCACACACACACACTCAGACACACATACATATGAACATGCACACACACACATACAGATACAATTTTTTAAGTTACACATACATACACAAACACACACTCACACACCACACTCACACACACATACACTCAAATACACGCACACAAACCCATTCACAGACACACACATACAAATATTTTTTTTTAACTTACACATATACACACACTCACACACCACACTCTCACACACACATGCATAGAAACCCATTCACTTGCATACTGACACACTCATATGATATATAGTCCTACAGCAGTGTGTCGGTTTAACCCCCATTAACCTTGTAAGCCATTACCAGCATGTGCCGGGGTGAGGCAGCTTCGATCACGAGGGCGAAAAAGAGGGAGAGATGACCGGAAGGCAGCGCGACGGCGGGTCGAGAAGAGGGTGGAACGCCACAGTAACTGTCCTTTAATATCGGCCGTGCGTCACGTGCGGACGTGTGATTGAATTTGGGGCTCTCGTTTCCCGCCGGCGAATATCGACTTGCTTCGTGGCGTGTCTTGTCAGAGATAACGGCCATTGATATGGAATAATTGGGTAACACGCAGCTTGGGGCGGTTTGGCAAGGGGCGCCGGGTTTTTTGTTTTGTGTTATTGCCTTTAGTTGGACCGCGGTTCCTTATGAGGGGTCGGCAGCCAGTAGAGAGTACCTACGCACTACAATTCAAATGTAGCACACAAAGTTAACGTCACCGCTCACGAATACATGAATGTCAATGGCAGCAAGGCCAGACCCTCTGTATAAAATGAAATGAAGTACGAGGAGCTGGTTTACCAGGCTAAGAAAATACAGTAATATAGTAATAGTCATTATATACAGATATTATTAGGGAAGATCTCACATAATCGAATATCGAATCTGGTCGGGTTGGCAGCCGGTACAGAGACCCCCTCTGCTCCCCTCCTGCCTCCACCAGGGGCCCCTGAGAAGACGCAGAGGTCCTGCAGAGGACAGAGGGGCTGGGGTGGGGTGGGATGGGATATGGTGATGGGTGTTATATTGTGTGTGGGTGATATTGGGTGTGTGGTGGAGAGTGGTGTGTTGCTCAGTGGTGCTCGCGCCACCCTGCTTTGCTCTGCACAGCACCCACACTGCCTTAGCCTCAGTCTCTGTTACCGAGGCGCGAAAACACACACACACCTTAAAATCTGTGGCTGTCCCACTGTGCTCCCGCCACACTGATTCTCACACGTGTTGTGTTGTGTTGTGTTGTGTTGTGTTGTGTTGTGTTGTGTTGTGTTGTCTCGTGTCGTGTTGTGTGTGGTGCTTGTCGCTGTCACATTGGCCACACGGAACAGACGCGACTCTGTTGTTTGTGTGTGTATGTGTGTGTGTGTGTGTCTGTGGGTCTGTGGTTGTGTGTGTGTCTCTGTCTGTGTGTGTGTGGGTCTGTGTGTGTGTGTGTGTCTGTGGGTCTGTGTGTGTGTGTGTGTCTGTGTCTGTGGGTGTGTATATGTGTGTGTGTGTGTGTGTGTGTGTGTATGTGTCTGTGGGTCTCTGTGTGTGTCTGTGTGTGTGCGTGTGTGTATGTGTGTGTGTGTGTGTCTGTGGGTCTGTGGTTGTGTGTGTGTCTCTGTCTGTGTGTGTGTGGGTCTGTGTGTGTGTGTGTGTCTGTGGGTCTGTGTGTGTGTGTGTGTCTGTGTCTGTGGGGTGTGTATATGTGTGTGTGTGTGTGTGTGTGTGTGTATGTGTCTGTGGGTCTGTGTGTGTGTGTGTGTGTGTGTGTGTGTGTTATGTGTGTGTGTGTGTGTCTGTGGGTCTGTGGTTGTGTGTGTGTCTCTGTCTATGTGTGTGTGGGTCTGTGTGTGTGTGTTTGTGTATTTGCTGATATTTTTTAAGGGAAAACATGGGCATTTTTTGGCAGGCAGGCAGGCAGGCAGGCAGGAAGGTATGCAGGAGCAGCTGGCTCCGGCAAGCACCTGATGGTAAAAGATGAGGGGCCAGAGCTGGTGCCCACGGCGTACTCCTCTCTCCTCTCTCCTCTCTCCTCTCTTCTCTCTCCTCTCTCCTCTCTCCTCTCTTCTCTCTCCTCTTTTCTCTCTCCTCTCCCCTCTCCTCTTCCCTCTCTCCACTCCTCTCTTCTATCTCCTCTCTCCTCTCTCCTCTCTTCTCTCTCCTCTCCTCTCCCCTCTCCTCTCTCCTCTCCTCTTCCCTCTCTCCTCTCCTCTCTCCTCTCTCTTCTCTCCACCAGCGCTGCCGTCGCGTCGTCATTAGACACATTGCGCCTATTTCAAAAGCAGAGACTATCAATTATTCCGCTGCTGAATATGGAGAGCACATGCTAATGGACTTGGACTACTTTCCCTCCTAATTAGCAGCCCCCTCGGAGCCAGCTGCGAATACTGAAAAAAGGAGTTTAAAAACGGGTGGAGAGGGAGGGGATGGGGTGGGGTGGGGGTGGGAGGAGGAGGGAGAGAGGAGGAGGGAGTAGAGAGGAGAGGAGAGGAGAGGAGAGGAGAGGAGAGGAGAGAGGAGAGGAGAGCGCACCTGAGCAGGGCTGCCTGATTACTCACACTGGGCTCCACGACGGAGGGGCCACAGGAAGGGGTGGAGGGGGAAAGGAAAAGAAAAAGAAAAAAAATGAAAAAAGGGGCCGTTATCTGTGCCGCTGAACGCTGGTCATGCACACACTCGTCTACTTGTGCAAAATATTGATGTACCACCTGTCATTTGACACCACATCCCTCCTCAATGCACACACATACACACACACACACACACAAATACTCTCTCTTTCATACACACACACACACACACATACACACACACACACATACACTTTT
>CM050214.1:28710206-28715206 GCA_027475355.1 Coilia nasus
CAGAGCGCAGGCTTCTGTGTGAGCCTAAGGGACCTACCTCCACAGGTGCCACCTGGGCCACACACTCCTGAGGGACACGGGCTTTCATCCGGGGAACATTTGGTCTTCCTCCGGATAGCCAGGCCTACACAGTACCAGCATCAGTCTGCATGATAGTTTGACATATGGCCATGCAATCTCATGGACAGGCACTGATCATTTGTTTTGTTTTTTGTTTGTCACAGACTCTCCTTTAGCAGATTAATGCTAGTCAAACAAATCATAAAGCTATATGGTTCATTGTTACAGTTTTTGGGAGTTGTTTTGGCACATTTCACAAATTATAATTCACGCAGTTCTGAACATAAAGAACAGAGTTGGTTCTCAGAAGTCCGTGTTCAACCCCCGCGCTGTCTCCAGACACAAAATCAAAACAGTACTTTCTGAATCTTTTGAATAAATTGTAAATGCAAATTTGACACGTTTATGCATAGGAGTATGTGCAGTTTTTCTGCAGTTGCCTGGAGTATATATGTCGTGTTGATCAAAATAAATTATGAATTTATGCTGCTTCTCAGGGGACTAACTTAACCACAAAAATGGCCTGGGTTGGTGAATAATGATGTGACTTCATTTAATGTACAGGGAAGGAAAGGAAGGAAAGCATTAGCCTGGTAAACCAGCCCCTCGTACTTCATTTCATTTTGTACAGAGGGTCTGGACTAGCCTGGTAAACCCGCCCCTCGTACTTCATTTCATTTTGTACAGAGGGTCTGGACCAGACACCGTGAGAAACCATTTCTTCCTGGAGGTGTGGACTCTGCTGAAGTTTAAAACAAGTGCCTCTGCCTTTACCCAATCCCTAACACCTGGTTGTCACGTATGCAATTAGCCTACCTACGCACTACAATTCAAATGTAGCACACAAGGTCATGGTCATGGATAACCAACACACCCTCTTTTCGCTGATTGGATCGGAGTTCCTGGGGCCGACTACATGACCCTCAACAGATTCCGGACCAGACCCTCTGTACAAAATGAAATAAAGTACGAAGGGCGGGTTTACCAGGATAGGAAAACATGTCCGACGTGTCAAAAGCCACTGGACTAGTGTATATGTCAGGCCAGTGGGGATACACACACACACACACACACACATCCACAACACCTTGCACAGTATCAAGATATGCCACTAATCAGACAGCAAAATGTTATTTTCGTCGTTACTTTTGACTTTTCAGCACCAGCTTCTTCCTCCCACTGAACCATCTGCAGGGATCTTATCCCTGAGTAAGGGATAACATTCAGCGAGGCAGTCATTATCGCATAATAAACCCCGGCAGAGTCATGCAGGACCCCAAAATGAAGGAGAGGGGTCTTGAATCACTCTGAAGGGGCTTATTACACGATAATGACTGTCTCCCTGAACATTATCCTGCTTATTACACAACCTTTCAACAAAATGGTTTGTACAATCAATCTCCCAGCCTACAGATCAGTACACTGAGTGCTGCTTAACAACATAATTTGTTGGGATCTCTGAAAAAGTGAACAGATTTGTGGAATGTTATAAGAAGACTTGAATCAGGGACAAAAAAAAACCTTCTGCTACACTTGGATAAGCCGTTACCGTGTAGTAAGTGCTTATACATGTATGTTATAAGACACAACTCATTAAGTCATTGAGTGCACATCTTGGCCAATGTAAACTGTTGCCACAAAAGCTCGACCAGAGCACGGTGGGTATATTTGTGTGTATAATTGATGCAATTTGTGGGTCAAGATGAAAGTGAAAGGTCTTAAGTTACATGACTAGATATAATATCAGTCCACAGCAGACACTTCAACAGGCTTTGTGTGGCCTTCTGGGCGATTTTGTCATTGTTTCATAATGGGTTTCATAAAGGCTACTGTTCACTGTCTTACAGTTGATTCCCCCCACTTTTCCTGCCTAGCCTGTTGCAACCCCTTAGAACCTTGTTGGTTTTATAATGGTACCCAACTTACCACACCATTATATGCCATTATTTGGTGGAAATTATCTGGTATAGTGATAAATCAGTGTCAGTGCAAAACTGTAAATTGTAATATTAAGTTGTAGCATCTAACGGTATATTGATAATATGCCTTATGAGTTCTACTTGCGTGGTTGCCAATGATGAAAAATGGACTTTTGATTCTGCTGATACTGACATATTAAGTGAAATAGCCATTATAGCTTCAGCTTTAAACTCACAATTTTGAGGGAGCTTTAGAAACATTTTTAGATTTTGAGAGATGAAGTCACTTAAAAATTCAGGAAATCTGTTTAAGTTGCTGAGAAAAAATTGTAATAGATGAGTAAATGTGAATATCCTTTGAAATATTTTTCTCAAACACATATGCACTTACGGACAGACGTGTGTATGCACACACAGACACTTTGAATTATTCTGCTCTTCTATAGCCTATTAAAACACGGAGTAATTGCCAAGATGTTTCATTTGTCTGTCAGTAGATTAGTACGTTAATGGCATTTTCAACTGAACCCTGAGGCTGAAAAAATCCATTTTCTTTTATGCCAGACCCTTTTCAAAAACGTCTCTTTTCTGGTGTTTCGCCCCCACTAATATTCTTCTCAATTTTTTTTCCTCTTAGCCCATTTTTATGAGTTTGAAGTATCTGTCAGTACCTGTCAGCAGGCGCAACAGGACGTGCCATCTCAGCCTAGCCCAGACTCCACCAATCAATAGCCAGAAGTGTCGCTCAGGAGTCAATATTAGCAGTGAGTGGTAGCACTGCCCTGCGCACCACCGCCATTTTGGCTTGCCAGCAGGCTAAAAAGCCGTGAAATGTAATTGGGTTGTGAGATAACGTGAGGACCCTCATCCTTGTGTGCTGTCAGCGTTTAAGGTTTCTCTCTTTTTTTTTTTAAGGAAGTGGCGAAATATGGTGGTTTTAAGTGTGTCACTTTGTTTTATGAGAATGGTGTAGAGGACACATGCAGCATGCAATAAGCAGGCCGTGTTCTGTTACGCAGAGACACATTTGTTTCACCAATGCACTATAATGAGCCACACATGTTCTGTCTCACACACACACACACACACACACACGCTGGACACACATACACATGCATGTGCTCAGACACATACACACACACACACACACACACACACACACACACATACACATGCATGTGCTCAGACACATACACACACACACACACACACACATACACATGCATGTGCTCAGACACATACACACACACACACACACACACTGGACACACATACACATACATGTGCTCAGACACATACACACACACACACACACACACACACACACACACACATACACATGCATGTGCTCAGACACATACACACACACACACACACACACACACACTGGACACACATACACATGCATGTGCTCAGACACATACACACACACACACACACACACACACACACACACACACACACACACACATACACATGCATGTGCTCAGACACATACACACACACACACACACACACACTGGACACACATACACATACATGTGCTCAGACACATACACACACACACACACACACACACACACACACACACACACATACACATGCATGTGCTCAGACACATACACACACACACACACACACACACACACACACACACATACACATGCATGTGCTCAGACACATACACACACACACACACACTGGACACACACACACATGCATGTGCTCAGACACATACACACACACACACACACACACACACACACATACACATGCATGTGCTCAGACACATACACACACACACACACACACACACACACACACACACACACACATACACATGCATGTGCTCAGACACATACACACACACACACACACACATACACATGCATGTGCTCAGACACATACACACACACACACACACACACACTGGACACACATACACATACATGTGCTCAGACACACACACACACACACACACACACACACACACACACACACACACACACACACACACATACACATGCATGTGCTCAGACACATACACACACACACACACACACACTGGACACACATACACATACATGTGCTCAGACACACACACACACACACACACACACACACACACACACACATACACATGCATGTGCTCAGACACATACACACACACACACACACACACACTGGACACACATACACATGCATGTGCTCAGACACATACACACACACACACACACACACACACACACACACACACACACACACACACACACACACACACACACACACTGACACATGCATGTGCTCAGACACACACACACACACACACACACACACACACACACACACACACACACACACACACACACACACACACATGCATGTGTTCAGACACATACACCCACACACACACACTGGACACACACACACATGCATGTGCTCAGACACATACACACACACACACACAATTTGCAGGCCTGGGCACATCTTCTCTGGAGACACACACACACTTCTGCATACATAAACACACACACAGACACACACACACGCATACACACACACACTCCCTCCTGTGAGTCTAGAGGAGAGCATGGAATCAATAAAGTGACACCCTGCAGTGTTGAAGCAGCTGCTTGTGAGCTGACACCAGAGGTTATCAGCAAAGAATAATTAGCTCCTTTGTGTGTGTCTGTGTGTGTGTGTGTGTGTGTGTGTGTGTGTGTGTGTGTGTGTGTGTGTGTTTGTGTGTGTGTGTGTGTGTGTCTGTGTCTTATCTGTCTGTGTGCACATATTTGTCTGTGCATGTGTGCATGTGCGCGTGCGTGCACATTTGTCTGCGCACGTGTGTGTGTGTGTGTGTGTGTTCATGCATGCGTGTGTGTGTGTGTGTACGTGTCTGTGTGTATGCCTCAGATAAAGAAGTGTTTCAGAAGGGCCGTGCAATAGAGCGCGGCGAGGTAGACATCGGTATGCAGCTGATGCAGACCATCCCTCCCGGCCTGTTCTGGAGATTCCACCTGA
>CM050214.1:28720206-28730206 GCA_027475355.1 Coilia nasus
TTGCTCATCTTGTAATTCTCCAAAGCAATCCCACTCATAAATAGATAATTGAGCATTCCCTATTTGGTATAGTCTGGAGAATACAAACCAGAGGCTTTAAGTTAATGAAGACAATTTTTATCATTTCTCTAGATATTTCAGTTTACTCTGTTTCTCTGTTTATTCTCTCTGACTCTCTCTCTCTTTCTCTCTCTCTTTCTTTCTTTCTCTCTCTCTCTCATGAGGTCAGAGTCTTTAACTATGATGTCCTTGAAACTACATTTTAGGGCACCGGTCGGCCATGTGATATGAAATAGATTTTTGAGTCTGGAGAAGGCCTGACCACCAAAGTAATCTTCAGTAATCTAATAAAGTTGGAAGTCTGTGAAATACACAGTGCTGCACTGGTTTTTCTTTATTAAATAAAGAGTTTTCAGACATCAAATCTCTCTCTTTCTCGCTGCTTCTCTCTCTCTCTCTCTCTCTCTCTCCTTGTCACTCTTTCTCTCTCTGTGTCACTCTTTCACGGTCTCTGTCTGTCTGTCTGTTTCTGTCTCTCTGTTTCATTCTGTGTGTGTGTGTGTCTCTCTCTCTCTCTCTCTCTTTCTCTCTAGTTGACTGTGAGGACCCCCAGTGCTCTGGCCACGGCGTGTGTGTGTTTCATTCTGTGTGTGTATGTCTCTCTCTCTCTCTCTCTCTCTCTCTCTCTCTCTCTCTCTCTCTCTCTCTCTCTCTAGTTGACTGTGAGGACCCCCAGTGCTCTGGCCACGGCGTGTGTGTGTTTCATTCTGTGTGTATGTGTGTCTCTCTCTCTCTCTCTAGTTGACTGTGAGGACCCCCAGTGCTCTGGCCACGGCGTGTGTGTTTCATTCTGTGTGTGTGTGTCTCTCTCTCTCTCTCTCTCTCTCTCTCTCTCTCTCTCTCTAGTTGACTGTGAGGACCCCCAGTGCTCTGGCCACGGCGTGTGTGTGTTTCATTCTGTGTGTGTGTGTGTGTCTCTCTCTCTCTCTAGTTGACTGTGAGGACCCCCAGTGCTCTGGCCACGGCGTGTGTGTGGGAGGAGAGTGTTTGTGCTCCTCGGGGTGGGGCGGAGCCAGCTGTGACATGCCCCTCCCCTCCTGCCAGGAGCAGTGCTCGGGTCACGGCGTCTACCAGGCCGACACGGGAGTGTGTGTGTGCGAGCAGGGCTGGACCGGAGCCGACTGTGCTACAGGTGGCGTGTCATCATCATCGTCGTAATCATCATTATCACCATCATCACCATCACCATCAGCATCCATTCTCACTATCCATTATCACCCTGAGCATCATATATAATGCTCCAGTTCACATGCATGCACATTCACAGATACACACATACACACACACATAGGCACACACACAGCCACGCACACACATGCGCACACTCACGCACACAGACACACACATATGCACACACACACACACACACACAGAGAGAGACAATTTCAGTCTCATTTTGTCACACATGCAAAAGGTGTAGTATGATCGTCATCAAATGTGCACTTGTTCTCTTTTGTGAGTGTGAGTGTGCAACCCAACCCATCGCCCCTAACACACACAGGCACACACACACACACACACCCAGAGACACACACAGAGCTACTCTCTCTGTCTGTCTGTCTCTATTCGCTCACACACACATACACACACACATACACACATGCATGCACACGTACAGCACACACACGTGTACATACACCACGTGATACCAGCTGAAGCTGGTTGATGGTGATGAAAGCAGCAAACGCATGTCACTGCAGGAGAGAGGCATTAGGCAGGGCTGATTGTTGGGTGTGTAATGGCTGTGCGGCTCTTTTCTCTGCATTAGTTAAGTGCAACTACCGCTGCTGCTGCTGCAGCCCCCAGTGAAATCACAGCACAGATACAAAGAGGCTCCAACCCTGGGGGAAAATGGCTGCCGTGTAGCCCCCCCCCCCTTTACCATCCACCGCCACCACCACCGCCACCACCTAGCTCTCTTGTTTGCCATTTAATTCCCTTATTTTTAGCAGCTGTTTCATCTGTCGCTTCCATCTATCTGTCTCTCCAACGTTGCTGCATTTGGGTCATCTTACCCCACTTATTTCAGCTTTTTTAATGTGTTCGTGCGTGTGTGTGTGCGTGTGCGTGTGTGTGTTAGTGCACCCGTGTGTGTGTGTGTGTGTGCTTTTGATTGAGGATGTAGACTGCCTCCCTCCAATCCCCTGGCCTGAATATGCGCGTTACAGATTATTTCTTTCGGGAGGAACGACAGGGAGGGGTGGGGGGGGGAGACGAATTGGAGAGGAGTTTAAAGGACTTGCAATTAGGTGCGGAGCTGCTGAGTTAGATAGTACTTTTTCACTTTATTGACTATCTTTAAGAAGAAAATTGTTTGCTTATAAACAGTGTCATTTTGTCTGATTAGACATAAGAAGAATAACACATTGGCTGTTTGTCCAGCCTCTGTCAAGTCAACTATGGCTAATATAGCAAAAGGTCAGTGTATCAAATTAGTCGTGCCTTTTTTAGTTTTTTAAAACAACAATTGGCACAATAGCGTGGCAGGTCATGATATCTATATATCTTTGTAAAGATATACAGTATATTAGGTAACACTTTATTTTACAGTTCCCTATTTAGTGTATCCAAATGTAACAACATGTAATATTATGTACTTACACTGTACATACCTAACACTTACCCTAACCGTACCCCTGAGGTACACTGTAAGTACATAATGTTACATATTGTTATACACCTACTGTTAGCCACTGTACCTGCACATGTACTGTAACAGGGACAGTAAAGTAAAGTGTAACCATATTTTGTTAGAATAGAAAGGAGATGCTGTTTTAGTTGTATATTTATGTCTATATTTCCAGGACATGATACAGATTTTAAGCCTTGTTTCTTGTTGCCATCTACGCAGGTCTCAACTGTCAGTTAGCCCCTGATATCAGTATACGCTAAATCTGATAATCTGTGAATGGAAATGAATGGATTAAGTCTAATTCCTCAGAGTTGACCAAGATCTTATTTCTCACCTCTGTAGTTCCAAGTGTAATAGTACTAATGTAAGTGTGAAATCAGATTAGCTCTGGATTTCTTTTTATACTTTCCGCACAGGCACTTCCAGCATGTACTTGGAAATTAAAAACCTATAAGTTCAAGGACACACACAGTACAGTATGTCATCATTTTCCCCAACGCTGTGTTATCGTCATGTGCTTGCCCTGCTAACATGCCACTACAAATAAATGCATTTCAAGCCCAGACGTGCGCTGGAGAGCCCATCATGTGGAAAATTAGCATGCCTCGGTGTTAATGTGATTTTGGCCGAACCATCCCTTTAAACTGCGAGACCAATTGAGCTGCTACATTATTCACACAAATTGACCACCTAATCCTGGCACATTACTTTGTCAGGCTGCTGGTGAAAAACACATCTCCCTATGAGTGCAGCATAGCGTTTACTCTGCGTTTTATCAGCAGAAGCAGCTGGATGCCCTTCAATGCTTTACTCACTTTATAAACACTCTGTTTCCTTTCTTAAATATATCTATATATATAAATTTAATACTGACAACATATTTTAGTGATTTATTCATCATTGAGATGTTTTAGGCATGGTATGACTATGCCAGTGTTGATGTTGTTTATATTCATTCAGAGGTGTTGATAACTGAGTAAATTGTAAAAACATTCTTAATCCCCCTGTGTATCTGTCTTTCAATTTCTCTCTGTCTCTCTATCTTTCTCGCTTTCTTTCTGTCTGTCTGTCTCTTACTGTCCCTCTCTTTCTGTCTCTGTCCTACCATTACCTTCCCCATGCAGAAGAGTGCCCGGCACCCTGCAGTGCTCACAGCGTGTGTGTGGGCGGCCAGTGTCAGTGTGAGGAGGGCTGGACGGGGCCGGCGTGTGACAGACAGGCGTGCCACCCAGTGTGTGAGGAGCACGGGGAGTGTAAGGAGGGCAGGTGTGTGTGCCACCCAGGCTGGGAGGGAGAGCACTGCACCATCGGTGAGTTTTTTCACACTCCAGCCTGCATAGCGCAAGCATCCTCCTCAGTATCGCTTCTGTCTTTCTAGAATAATCCACTATACGGTAGACATGTGCTTTTGATGTGAAGTTCACTGCACGCACTCCCATTTATTTTTGCAATGCCGTGCCAATGACAAATGTTGTGTTTGTTGACATTTTGTGTCATGTCTACTGAACCATAATTCCCTTTTAATGAATGATATACTAATTTTTTTCACCCTTGAACATACCAGCAAACCAAACAACAAACAAACCAATAGCTCGTCCTTTTCATTTGTCAGCTTCTTTTTTTAGTGCCAGCTCTCTGTGTTTGGTATGAGAGGTTAGAGACAGCTGGCATGGAGTCTACTGTAGAACATGAAACAGTTGTTTCCACAGCTTCTGTTTGCTGTGAAATTTTCTGAGCAGAAGCACTTAGTGGAACTAGTGGAAGGCCAAAATTTAGTTTTTTCCCTCATGTGAACTCCTCTGCTGCATTCCCCACTCCCCCTCCCACCCCACACTCACACACACACACACACACACAGATGGAGACTCGCGCTTATATAGAAATCCACCCAGGGCGAGCCTGAAAAGAAATTGCCAGATATGCGTCACAGACGACTGATTTCCACCCCCAGAGTGTTCTTGCCGCTAAGCTAAGCGCCGCTGAATCTCGGAGTTCATTTGCGCGCTCGTGTCTTTCTCAGGCAGCCGTTTAGGTGCCGTTTTTTATGAGTGCTCACAAAAGCACCAGGCGTACTGTACGCGCCTCTCTCTCCCCCACAGCCGACAGCTCCCCGTCCCCACCCCCCTTAGCCACCACGCTCCCCAGCCTCAGCCCCGGCCCCTACTGTTCTCCTTTCTATATGCTCTTCCCCGAACCGAGGCACACACTCAATTAACGCAGGAACATGTCGGTGTAGCACAACAACCTGCCACCGGGGACCTTCATGTGTGTGTGTGTGTATGTGTGTGTGTGTGTGTGTGTGTGTGTGTGTGTGTGTGTGTGTGTGTGTAAGTGTGTGTGCTCTCGCATCATCTAGTGGCTCAGGGTTCCTTCACTTCTCAAAAGAAAAATGGAAAAAAAGATTAAAAAACATTTTCTTCCCTACTTTTCCCGAACGCTAATGCAAAGGAGTTATTTTCCTCCTTTTGGATCTTAGCAGAAGAATGGGAATTTGAGAGGTCTTCTCTGTCTCTGTAGACTTGCTAATCTGATCGGAAAGCTTAGCTTCTGGCTCTATAATAAGCTATAATTATTTCTTCGAGACTCTTTATGTAGGCCTGCATCATGGCTTCGGCTCAGTAATCTCAGCTAATAAGATTTCCTTGCTCTTATCTCCCCTCTCCAGCACTTTACCTGGATGTTGTTGTTAAAGGTAAGAGCTGAACTCTACTTTCAATCCAATCCCCTTCTGTTTTTCATGCAGTAGTGCTTTAGTATTTTGAAGTAACATATAACTGTTGGTAACACCGTGAAGCTATAAAGCATTATAAACACTTTATATATGTATACAAAGTAAGCATTTATAGTGACTTAACAAGCTTTTTTTTTTACAAAGAGATTAATACACTTATGAAGCATTCTGAAGTCTTTCAATAAGCTTAGCACAGCTACTACAGTAGTAACATTTTACTTAAAGTCAGTTATTTAATGCATTACAAAAGTCTTGATTAAGGGTTTATCCAGAAACATTAACCCTCTAGGCGCCACTGTCGACTTAAGTCGACAAGATGCCGCACTGAATAAAACGGTCGATTTTGTCAAATAGGGTGTCAAATTTGGTTTGAACTCCCTTCCACTAGGTGGTAGACATGTCATACTACGTCCCTGACTCAGAATTACGTCATGTTTCTATACAAAATAGTCGAGCTAGAGCATGTTGAATCAGTGTGAGCAAAAGCGAAGCTAGTTTGCGTGCGAGCCATATAATTAGAGCGATGTTGTCAACGTCAGCGAGTGTTTGCCTTCGTTTTTCGTCTAATGGCATCAAAGAAGTTTATCTGCAATGAAGTGTTGGGTCTTCTATTCGCAGACCCTTATTCTGAAGGCGAATATCTGCCTCCAGAAGATGACGGTGATGCGTTTAGCGACGACGCTTCAGATGCGTCCCTGCCTTGCAGTGATGCAGCTGGACAAAGTGATTATTTAGCCCTACACCAAGCACAATCTTTGGATCATTTGGCCAAAGTAGATACTCATTTGCTCAATGTCAGAGATGGGAACAGTGTTTCATGGGGTGGGAATGTTTATCAGAGAGTAAGCAGGCGTGTTAGTAGTGTGGGGAACGAGGCTGGAAGTGAAGTCGGGGTCCAGTGTTTTTACTGCGCTAGCCATGTAGCTAATTTGTTTTCCGACTGTGCCTTTCCCTAATCGCGGAGACAGTAACGTGGTGGAGACTTTGTCTAATGCCACTGGGTATGTTAGACGAGGTCAAAGTGTTTCTAGGAGAGCTAGGGGACAACGTAGAAGCAGGGTGAGGAGACGCAGTGAGAGTCCTACCCATGAAAATTCTCTCCACTCGGCACAAGTGCGCAGCAGATCTGCGCGTGCTGCTCGCAGCAGGAACAGAGGCGGTGTGGCACGGGGCAGAGGAGCTAATATGCTCGTTAGTTTATCTAGGCAAGATGATGGGAATGCCGGTGTATTGTCGCACCTGCTTTGAGTTGATCAATGAGGAGGGGTATCAAAATTGTCTCACGCCCTTTGATCAGCCAATTGGATAGCTCCAATGCCAATTCGCCCCTAGATTTTCTGTCACTCTTTCTCTGATGATTTCTGGAATGTTCTTACAAATCTTTCAAATGTTACAAATGAGACAAATCGCTTTGCCCATCAGTTTTTAGCCTTTGTCAGCTCAAAAAAAAGCCCAACCAAAAAAAACAAACAAACCTAAAAAAAAAAAAAAAAACTACTAACATTGTCTCTCGTCTCATCTTGTCATCTCACTCATGAGATTTTAAACTAAACAAGTCTTATGATATATATATAGAATAACATATATATGCCCCATATATGGAATCTGAGTGCCTCTGTAATAAATGGAAAATCTCTACAGCAAAAGGTCAGCCTACTGCTACATGCATTCGGTTTGGTTCTGCCATTTATTAGTAAAGATTTACACTGTTTGGTTGCTATTTACTATTTATCTGAGCATTCAGTTTTGGGGAGGGAGTACTGCATTTTATCTTTCAAACGTGACAATTTATAAAAATTCTATAATCCAAGATGGCCGCCCTCATGTGACGTCATAATATGCAAATTAGATGGGTAAATTTAATCCCTGCATAAACTTTGGATCATCCTTAATATTTCTCTAATTTACAGTAAGTCTCTATCTTTTATCATTTTTAAGTTATAGCCTTTTGAAATTAAGATGTCAAAATCGAATGTTTTAGGAAAAAACCTCTGGCGCTTAATCAGTGTAGTCGTCATTACACAAACAGAATGACAATTTATGACAACAGTCATGAATTAAAGAAGAAGTGTCATTAATGAAGTGCACGATATGGCATGTATATGACACTATGCTGTCACCCTTCAAATAGTGTTACCCAAACAAATCAGTCATCATGAGGCAAAAGAATCTTAATAACACTATTACCACACAATTGACACTGGCACTTTAAGCTCTAAGGCAGGGGTGCTCACTAATTTTTGGCTGGCGAGCTACTTTTAAAACGGCCATGTCGCCGCGATCTACTGAGGATGATGATGACGAAGACAACGATGGTGATGATGAAGATGATGATGATAAATCACTCAGTATGCGTTTCATATGTACCTATGCAGTTTATTGATATGTTTGTTTATTGATATACATGTTGCATTACACATGCAACATAGTTAAAATATATGCATCCATGCACAAACCTTCACAGCACAACTTTAATGCAATTATATTATGATATAATGGACGTTTACAGCACAATTATAATAATAAATTTGTACTTTCGAATGAACCTTTAGAGCACAACTCTAATACATTTGTAACTATCTATTGCCAGAACTTAATTAATCTGATGATGACCTGCACTGGAGGGAGTCAGACAGGGTTGCATAGAGCTGCTGTGTGTAGCGCGCACACTGACAATTTGCGAACACGCCCTCCCTGCTTTCTCCAGCTCCGATGCGAGGTTTCGGAAGTTTCCCAAATCATAGCGCTGCAACTTTGAGGACAGCAATTTTATTTTTCCTTTGAATGCATTAGCTGAGCTGATCATGTCTCATGTCGACCACGCTTTTGTCTTTTCCTTGCAGCTTCAAATTAAGTTCGTTCAACATGTTAGTAAGATCAGTTACAAACGCCAAGTCTAGCAGCCACCGAATGTCATTAAGTTGCTTGTGTTCCGCATGTTTAGTGACAGGAAGAAACTCCTTAATCAACAGACAGAGCTGTCGAAATCTCTGCAAGAATTTCCCCCTACTAAGCCATCTCACGTCGGTGTGTAGCAAGAGGACAGAATAGTTAGTAAGCATCTTCCAATTGTGCACGGAACAGACGTCTTTGAAGAGACCTCGCTCGAATACAGCAGGCTATTTTGGTTGCGACATCAACGATCTCTTTCATGCATTTTCCGCATAATGAAGTGACTGCTGCCCTGTAAACGGCATTTTTATTTTCCTTCACATTTCTCAATTCGCTTTTCACGGGGAAGTCACTGTCATAGTTTTTATGAACAGTATGGGCTAGATACAAGTTAGCGAACTAGCTAGGACTCTTTCTTTGCTGCAGTTTTCCAGTAGCTGTTCTAGTTGTTATGATAACCAACCTAACAAAAAAATTTAGACAACAGGCGATCTACCAGCACTGCCTTCGCGATCGACTGGTAGATCGCGATCGACGTAGTGAGCAGCCCTGCTCTAAGGGATTATACTATAACAATGTAATAACGCTATTGAACATTGTAGAGCATTGTTGTATGAGGGTAATTCAGTGCTTCAGTGCGATATTGAAATAGTTACACAGAGTAACACTTATCCCTATGACACACTATGAATACTTTATAAGCCTTTACAAATGTGTTAAATATTGAAAGTTAAAACTGTCTTTTATTGCCTTTTCGCCTCTTGGAACTACATCAAGGTTTTTACTCATTGATAGAGAACACACCAAGGGAAATTTATCACTAATCGGCAAAGCTAACAATGACCCATCCTGTTTAGCACTAATTAGCATATTGAGTAGATGAGAAAACACTGCCTTTTAAGAAGCTACCTTCACAGTTGCAGTGAGAGGCTGAGCCAGCCTGCATGATAACGTTACACCTGAACACATGAGCACAAACACACAAATTCTCACTCATTCACTCTCTCTATTCGCTCTTTCTTTCTCTCTCTCTTTCTCTCTCTCTTTCTTTCTCTCTTTCTCTCTGTCTTTCTCTCTCTCTCCGTTTGTCCCTCTCTCTCTCCCTGCCTCTGTCACCCCACCTCTCCCTATCTTTATCGATCTCTCCCTTTCCCTCTCCCTCCCTCTTTCCCTCTCTCTCTCTCTCTCTCTCTCTCTCTCTCCCTCCCTGCCTCTTTCCCTCTCTCTCTCTCTCCCTCCCTCCCTCTTTATCCTCTCTCCCTCTCTCTCTCTTACTCTCTTTCTATCTCTCTCCCTGCGTCTGTCTCTCCCCTTCCCTTCCTGTCTCTCTCCCTGCGTCTGTCACCCCACCTCTCTCCCTATCTATGTATCTCTCTCTCTCACTCTCCCTCTCTCTTACTCTCTTTCTATCTCTCTCCCTGCGTCTGTCTCTCCCCTTCCCTTCCTGTGTCTCTCCCTGCGTCTGTCACCCCACCTCTCTCCCTATCTTTATCTATCTCTCCTTTTCCCTCTCTCCCTCCCTCCCTCCTCCCCTCTCTCTTTCCCTCTCTCTCTCTCCCTCTCTCCCTCCCTCCCTCCCTCTCTCTTTCCCTCTCTCCCTCTCCCTCCCTCCCTCTTTCCCTCTCTCTCTCTCTCTCTCCCCCTCTCCCTCCCTTTCAATCTCTCTCTTACTCTCTTTCTGTCTC
>CM050214.1:28737706-28747706 GCA_027475355.1 Coilia nasus
GAGCACCGTGTGGCTGCCCTGGAACCAGTTCGTGGTTCTGGAGCGCGTAGTCATGGACCGGGCCGAGCCCAAGCCGGCGCCCACCTGCGACAGGAAGAGCCTGGCCAGCCCCTTCCCCGTCGTCCTGTCCTCCCCGCTCACGCGCTTCACGGGCACGTGTCAGGAGCGAGGCCCTGCCGTCCCTGAGCTCCAGGTAAAGGGCCACGCACCGGCCTCTCACATTTATGCTGACCATCTTTCATCCCTAGGGGTTTGGAACAGAGGTTTGAATAGGAGGAGCACTTAAAGATTTGTCCATAGAAATGCATGGGTACTGGAGATGACAAGAGACTGGGCAATAACCATTGAGGTACCATAATTTCCCGTATATTAGACAGGCCGTAAAAAAATACACAGGACGTGATGTAACTCAATTATAAAAAACAAATTTGTGTATTGGCCTGTCACGAAACTTTCAATTGCTAAATTGCTTAGGGCTTGTTTTCTGTTGGGCTGTTGTAGCGTTTCGTGTTGCACGGCTGTTTGTGTCAGACTCTTAAGAAATGTATTTTCATTTATATACCTCTCCCGTGTATTAACCGTAGCAGAATAATCTTTTGCTAAATCTATGTACTGTATAAACTTCGGTTTATAATTGGGAAATTACAGTAGTAACAGGGAAACCAATTAGGAAGAGTGGTCCAGAAATGGATGGAATTAGACAGACAGGAAAGACAGACCAAAATAAGGAAAGGGGGGACAGGCACAAGGACACATGATGAGCACAAGGCACATGGCAAAGCAAAGAATCGAAACAAAAGCACACGCCTGAAACAAAACAAAAAACAAACAACCACATGGAGACAGGAAACAGGAGATGAACCAAAATTACAAAGTAAAAGCACATGGACACAGCCAGACCCGTGTCTCACAGCTATTGTGGGACACGTGATGTTTTCGCGTGACAAATAAAGCAATCTGACTGAATCGAACATTGGGTCCACATGCTGGTTGAAAGGGTGCTGATTTATAGACGTTCTCCCCCGTCTGTGCTTTTAAAGCAGCGTGTTATTGCTTACAGCTCAGTCTCAGCGTGACGTGTACCCCATTAACAGAGTCAGGACTGTGGGAGCTAAAAAAGCACCTTCTTGATTTGATTTCTGAAAGAGTACAAAGCAGACTGTTGGTATCACAACAGTTCTGTGAAAAGGATTGTAAAAACCAGCTGACTGAATTTGACCTAAAAGTGTGTCAATTATAGACTTAGAATCATAGACTGAACCTGCGAAGAGCAATGTAACTCTGTAATGACTGAACAAGAATGTGGGATTTCAAAATGTAATTTGAGATCAGACGTAGCTTGTGAAACTTGAAAACATGAAAATGTTTCTGCCCTATTGATTACAGATGGTTCAAGACTCTTGGTCTTGGTCTATCGGTTGAAGAAATGGAGGGTCATACAGTGCCTTACTAGCTGCATGAAGTGCTTTGGTCTACAACACTGCAGCCAAACTGAGCAAAGCACACAAGATCCTTCTTTGTGAAAAGACACACTTCAAGAGCGGAGATTAATTATAGATTGAAAAGCATTTACATGCACGTATGGTGTCTACTGTAGCTCATTATACTCTGACAGCAAGTGTGCTACAGAGTGAACAGTAAAATTACATTGTTATTGTTATATAACTAAATGAGTCCCTTCATGCATTACATGATGTGAGAATGGAACAGAAAAGAATGGCACTTGCTTGTTAAGGAGGGAAGCACACAGAATGTTCCAGAATGATTTTTTTTATTGTTGTCTGTTTCTGTTCTGTCTGTGTTTTGTGCTTTGTGGTGAAAGCGTTACAGCACTGGAATGAGAGTCATTTCATCTGAAGTATACTCGAGAGATTTATCCTAATGTAAAAGCAGTGTAGCCCAGAATTTACATACAGCAACAACATGCAGGCAAACATGCTTAGCAGGCACAATTAGTGTCAATTCGTACTGGGTTCAGTAAGCAATACTAGGTCAAACATTTTTTCAAGAGCACCCTTTTTTAAAAATAACAACGCATCCATTGTAGAAACCAGATGTGCAGTTTCAACAAGATGCCAAGATAATCCCCCACAGCTACCTTTATGAATTTATTCTTTACCCTAGCGTGTGTTGTGCTAGCTTTGGAGTCTGGCCAGTGTGACCATGCTAGTCTCCACTCAGCTAACACATGCGACAGGAGACGGCATCTCTGTCCGAAATGTTCACTATACAGAAGTTGTGTTTCAATTAAGTGTCTACATGCTTCGGAGTGCACTGTTTAGCTTACGTAGTTCTAGCCTACCACTGTCACATACATGTATGTAGCCGACGAACCAGCACTCCGAAGCATGTAGACCCTTAATTGAGACTCAGTGAGAGAGTCTGATAATTAGCCTCTCTGTGGCTCCCAGAGCTTTTCCCTTTTGCGTTACTTTCTCAATGCTGTGAAATGTAGCAGAAGTACTTTGGGAATAAAATAGAATGTTCAGGCATTGTCTTCGTTTGTACCGCTGAAAGGCTCTATAGTGCGTCTGTCACATTAGCTGATTTCACCACAAAGGGCACTGCGCAGTCAGCGACTGACCAATCCGGTTTTGCCCAGTGGGTGGCCAGTGGAAAACAACTGGAAGGCTGAGGCTTAGGCACGCACAGCAGCAAATGAAGCGTGTGAGAAATATGTGTCTGCAAGGGGGATCTCACTCCTAATACCCCCACCCCCACCTCCACACCACCACCCCCAACTCCCCACTACCATTACTATGCCACCCCCACCACCATTACTATGCCACCCCCACCACCATTACCATGCCACCACCTCACCACCATTACCGTGCCACCCCCACCACCATTACCGTGCCACCACCTAACCCCACGCCCACCCCCTCAATGAAAGCAACAGAGGGCAATGCTTAGCCTGCACAAGCCACTCTATCTCACTGTAATCCAAGCGATGCCTATTGGCAGAGTGGAGAGGAAGAAGCTCACGGTGGGTGGACTCCACATCGCTCATTGTGGCTCTCAAGGAGGGGGTGGCCGTCCGCATGAAGGATCAGTGTGGTGGTGACGGTGCCACAACACATTTCCTTCCCCTTACACACACACACACCTCACACACACACATACACACACACACACACACACACACAGACACGCTGCACACACACACACACCACAGACACACCATACACACACTTCACACACGCACCACAGACATGCCACACACACACACGCATGCACACACACACACCACAGACATGCCACACACACACACGCATGCACACACACACACCACAGACATGCCACACACACACACACACACACACACATACACACACACACACACACACACACACCACACACACACCACACACACACTTCACACATCGCGCACACACACACACACACACACACACCTCACACACACATACACACACACACACACCACAGACACACCACACACACACTTCACACATCACGCACACACACACACACACACACACACACACACACACACACACACACACACACACACCCCACTTACACAGCCTCTGGTCTATATACACATTCTTCCGCCTTCATTAGCTCGGTTATCCACGTTGTTCTTGCTATATTCAAAGCAGCATCTGTCCACACATTAAAAATGACAGTGACACAGCTACGGCCAGTACCCCAGTTTGGCTTTGATTTGTGGCTGAGGCCTAATCTTTGATATTTTTTAAAGATATTTTTGTTCCCTGAGCAGAAGACAAATAGTTTTTCTGCTCATTAGAGATTAATTTTCACCTGGCTGTGGTCATAGCGGTGAGACGTATCATCTTCCTGTGTTGCACCAGTTACTGTGCACCACCATCTGTTGTTTCACATCCTCGTCCCAACTGGTAGAAAGACTCTGTCCGTGTGTGTGTGTGTGTGTGTGTGTGTGTGTGTGTGTGCACGTGCATGTGTGTGTCTGCATGTGGGGGAAGGACACGGTGTCTGTGTATGCATGTTTTTGTATGTGCGCTTGTGTGCCTGTGTGTTTGCATGTGTTTGTGTGTGTGTACGTGTGCGTGTGTGTGTGTGTGTGTGTATGTGTGCATGTGTGTGTGTGTGTATGTGTATGTGTGTGCTCGTGCCTGTAGATTTCCACTAATGAGGATTTAGTGAAGTGTAATGTGTGGTCTATACGAAATGCTGCCATGAATCACTGTGTGATTTAGCTCATAGCACACACAGTGAATGTGGGAGGTGAGAGTGGCGCGACACACGCGCGGATGATTGAACTTGACTACACCAACTCTACGAGGGTGGCAACTCTCCTGTCTAATTAACATGCGTCATATCGCTTCACGTCCATCTCTTTGTCTTTTCTCTCAACTTATGCTGTTATATCACCGTCATGTCTCCACTCCTCTTCCCCTCTTTTTGAACCAAATATATGTATAGCTAGTTTTCCTTTGCTCCTGTCGGGCCCTGGGGCTGAGCTCCAAAAGGCCCTGCTATTAACCTCTCCTTTATGGCACTGCGTGACTGAAACACTCTTTGTCCTGTGTCCTTTTTTGTCAGAAACTGTTAAAGCCTTTAAGCTACCTCCACTGTATAAATAAATGAAGCACATTATAATTGAATAATAATCATTATTATTGCCCCCCCCTCCCCATAACACACTCACACACACACATTCACATACACACACACTCACACACGCACACATACACACACACACACACTGACTCTCACACACACACACACACACACACACACTCACTCACACACACACACACACGCACACACACACTGACTCACACACACACACACACACACACACACACACACACACACACACACACACACACACACACATCCCAGGCGGTGCAAGAGGAGGTGTACATCCCTGGCAGCTTCGTGAAGCTGAGCTACCTGAGCACGCGCGCGCCGGGCTACCGCTCCCTGCTGCGGGTGCTGCTGACGCCCGCCGCCCTCCCCCACGGCCTCTCCAAGGTGCACGTGTCCACCGCCGTGCAGGGCCGCCTGCTGCAGAAGTGGCTCCCCGCCACCCCCAACCTCGTCTACGTGCTCTCCTGGAACAAGACCAACGTCTACGGCCAGCAGGTCACCGGCCTGGTGCACGCACATGGTGAGTCTGTGTACTGTATGTGGGGATGGGGTGTGGGGGTGTGTGTGTGTGTGTGTGTGTAGTGAAGGATGGGGGTGAGCTTTTTCTCTCTGTTGATGTATGCTTTCTTTCCTCTCCCTCCCTACACTCTGTTTTGCTCTGTCTATCTGTCTCTCTGTATCTCTCGCTCTCCATATCTCTCTCTCTATCTCTCTCTCCTCTCTCTTTGTCTTTCTCTTTCCCCTCTTCTCCTTCTCCCTCGCTCTCTCTCTCTCTCTCGCTCACCAGCTATCTCTGCTGTTTTTTCTTCTCACGCAGGAGGCATGATGTTTGGTTCAGTTGAGTGGTTTTGTGATGTGTTTTGCCACTGATCGACTTACGGCTGAATGTGTCTCTGAAGCTCAAGGCCGGCTAAGCTTCATATGACTTGACTGTGTCAGAATTGTGTTTGGTGTGATACTGTTCGAGGGCTGTGCATTGCCTGTGTGTGTGGCTGTTTATTTGAGCTGGCATATGTTTTTATTGAGTCGAATGAGTGGCACCAAGGCAGTGGAGGAAAAGTACAAAGAATAAGTGTCGGCAGAAAACACAATTTTTACTCAGTCCTTCCTTATTTAATTTCCTTAAGTAATTTTGAACATACTTCCGGTATGTTTCAGAGTTCTCTTATCTTTAACAGACTGACAGATAATGAGAAAAAACACAAATAATAACATTTCAAGGTTTTTTTTTCACCTAGAACAAACATTTTCCCTGCCTAACTAAATATTGTGGAACTACCAATGTCTCTATGGGCCTTCATTACAGGCTGAAATAAAACACTGAATAGGGCACCTGTGCACCCCTGCAGCCTGTACAGGTAATTAAATGGTGTACTTCTGCAGTCGCGCAGCCTGTACAGGTAATTAAATGGTGTACTTCTGCAGTCGCGCAGCCTGTACAGGTAATTAAATAGTGTACTTCTGCAGTTGCGCAGCCTGTACAGGTAATTAAATAGTGTACTTCTGCAGTTGCGCAGCCTGTACAGGTAATTAAATAGTGCACCTGTGCCCCCCTGTACCCTGGTAAACCAGCCCCACGTGCTTCATTTCATTTTGTGCAGAGGGTCTGGCCTTGCTTCCGTATACATTCATGTATTCGGACCAAGCGAATCTGAGGCAATCAGCGAACAGAGGGAGTGTTTGTGAGCGTTGACGTCAACTTTGTGTGCTACATTGGAACTGTAGTGCGTAGCTAGGCTAATTGCATACGTGGTCACCAGATGTTAGCGATTGGGTAAAGGCAGAGCCACTTGTTTTTAAACTTCAGCAGAGTCCACGCCTCCAGGACAAACTCATTTCTCAATGCAGCAAGGCCAGACCCTCTGTACAAAATAAAAATGAAGTACGAGGGGCTGGTTTACCAGGCTAGCACCCCTGTACCCTATAAAGTTACCCCGGATAGTGCACCGGTGCACCCCTGCAGCCTGTACAGGTGCACCCCCGTACCCTATACAGTTACCCGCAGAGGTGGACAAAGTATACAATTCCTTTACTTAAGTCAAAGTATAGATACTCCTATTCAAATATTACTCCACTACAAGTGAAAGTTGCTATGCCAATTTTCTACTCAGGTACAAGTACAAAAGTAATTGTTTTTAAAAATACTCAAGCATTAAAAGTACAAGTATCTTTTTTCTTTCTTTTTTGATAATGTGGGGCCACAGACAGGTCACTAGAACTTGACCTGATCTTATATTCGTATATATTCTGATATCATATTCGCACTATATTCATATTCCGGGCCTACCTGACATTGTAATTTGTTTAACTATACAACTATACTATATTTTAGCCTAATATAAAATATTTTAGATGTAAATCAACTTCAATAAGGATAATTGCAGTCAACATAGCCCATAACTCAATTGGAGTGGTAAATGTAATGTTTAGTTGCAAAGATGTGTGGTGAAGGTCAAGTGGTTGTCTTTTTTCATTCCAACTTTATCATAGTCACAAATGTTTTGATAAAGATTTGTCATTATCTGCCATTGCCATCATGATCATTACCAAGTTCAAATTCAGTGACTGAAAGTAAAGACACTTCAGACTTCAATATGATCTATCACATCACTGCAAAATCACTTCAAACCCATGTTTCAATGTAACTGTACTGATCACACTTTTTAAACAAGAGTTGAGCGTATCCACCTCTCATCAATGTAATGAGTACTTCATGCACATTTTAAATGTAGTGGAGTAAAAAGTACAATATTTGTCTTAAAAATGTAGTGAAGTGAAAGTCACAAGTTGCCAAAATGTGTCATACTCAAGTAAAGTACAGATACTTGAAAATTGTACTTAAGTACAGTACTTGAGTAAATTTACTTAGTTACTGTCCACCTCTGGTTACCCGGATAGTGCACCGGTGCACCCCTGCAGCCTGTACAGGTTCTTGCCTCAGGCAGGGTCGGTTACCCACTCTCTTTGTGCTAGAGCTGATGCCACATGCTTTTTGTGGGTTCTATAGACACCACCAGTACAGCCCACTTAACTGAAGCAAGCAGCTGAAAAATTCAATGCACAATATGCATTTATTCATTCGTCCACAGGTAGAGTATGAATAGTGTATCTATCCTGCCTATACATCTAATCCCATGGTATGAAACCCACAACCTTGATGAGTTTTGAACATTAGCAGTTGCTACAGTATAACAACTGACCCACCAAGTGAAGTTCCACACACCACCACACAAAGCTGAGTGTGATTGCACTATGCTAGTTTTCTATGATTTGTATTTGAACCTTTTTTACCTTTCCTTTAGGACATAAAGCAAAGTTATTTTACCACGGATACAAAGCTAGAAAAGTGTTCCCCTGTACAATTACAGTATGTGTATAACAACTTGGGCTATCGCTATAAAGAGAGAATGAAATTATGAAATTCAGTGTCTTGGAGAGAGATATAATGAAGTCTGCAGATCACCATAAGAGTATGACACTATAAAAAACTGTATGAAAGGAAAAAAAGTTTATTTCTAATGTATTACTATTTATTATTAAATATTTATTACAGAGGATATATTAAATGGTAACACTTTACTTTACAGATCAGTAATAAGTAGGTAATTTTATAGTAATTTATACCTAATTTTATGGTAATAATAATTTTTAACCACATATTACAAGTAATAACGGTGCAGTTTTCAGACAATTACTGTGCAGTTTCTAGGCAATAACAATGCAAACTGCTTGGTATACAGTTGTATTGTTTCTGTTACTACACTGAAACAAATGAAGTAATTTCACACAAACTACATGGTATCAGGGCTGTAAAATACACTATCGCATGTTCCTACTTAATTTCTCAGCTGCGTTGATATACCCACCAAGTATCCTCTTTCTGACAGTTAGTGTTGTTTTGTGTAATTACCTTGAAAGAAATTGTGCAATTTTAGGGAAATTGCAGAGTATGAGGGCTGTAAAATGCAGAATCGCCTATTTCCACTCAGTTACTTAGAAATTTAAAAAGGAACGAATGGTAGTGAATGACCCACAAAGGTTCACTTTATTGAACATACATATTGCAAAAAAACTGTTCTGTTACATGTAGCATGGGGTATGATGAGAACAAACAATAAGGACTATAAACTCTGAACTCGTAATTGCCTTGCTAACATCATTGTTTAACCCCACTATTTTAAGGTGTCTATTTGTAGTGAGGGGTTATACAACAGTTTATTTCATAGATGAATATTAACGAGCGACACCAAACCAGTAGGCTAGTATCATATTTATGTGCTTGAAGGGATTGTGTGGTTTGATTCCATGCGCGAGCACGATAAGAGGAGAATCCATCGGCAGCAGTAATCCACAATATAACGTGCATCCCTCTCGTCGTCTGATCAGTTTTTTTTTGCTATTGGGAGTAGCCTGCAGGAGTTGGCAGTCCACAAACAGCAGCTCAGTCCAATAATATATGAAATGATCCACCATGTAGCTAATTCACTCCGTTTTTACCTATGTTCTCCAAGCAGTTAAACTTGAGCCCGAAGTTCTACTGATACACAGACAAACGTTCCCACCAAATACAGTACTTCAGTGATAAAGCAGAATACGTGCCACTCACTGAAAATAGTGGTTTAAGCGAATAAAGTAGTCTAGCTCTATTGTTTTCCTTGGAGTTGTATTCAGCGGTCTCGTTTCTTCCTTTCCCTTCCTGTGAACCTTGACCTCAAACAACTGTGTCATTGGTGCACAAATTAAATTTAAAATACATATACATTTTCTTCAAAAGACATAAGGTTAAATACTCTTACAATATGCCCCTTGTAAATAAATTAGCATTTAACCAAATTAAATACGCTGTTTTTTAACATATAAAAACATGGACTTCTCCACCAATGAGAAACAAGGGTGACAGGAAGTGTATGAACTAAACCGCCAAGTTGGGAAGACGCAGGAATAATGAGAGTTGGAGAACGATGACTTTTGTTTGTTAGTTGTTTAAACCACGATTTTCTGTGAATGAAAGTAGACGGTTTACATAGGTCACCAGGTGATTTAGAACTAAGAACAGAGTTACATGTTTTAAAAATAGTTCAATGTTTTAATCTTAATTTGTTGTTTTTTTTTAAATATATTGTTCAGTTTCTTTCCTTTTGTTTTGATCACGCCCATTACCAGTGCCGGCTAACAAACATCATTTTGCAATATTGAAATTGCAATTGAAATAAAGTGAACGTTTGTGGTTGAAGAGAATGGATGTCATGCACATACTTTAAACAAAATGAATAAAAGTTCTGCAGTCTAGGTATTTGTCTGTTAAAGTCAACAATTTCAGCACATGGTAGCATATTTCACAGATGGTAATAACTAAGTAATTGAGTGGAAATAGGTGATTCTGTATTTTACAGCACTGATAATG
>CM050214.1:28752706-28760206 GCA_027475355.1 Coilia nasus
TGCTGTGTTTTTCCCTGAAGTAATTATGCCATACTTTTTCAACTTTTCTTTGATTAGCAACAGTGGTTAAATTGCTTTTTGCAAGGAGGGGGAACACTTCTTTACTCACAGTGGTCAATATCTCATTCTGTTGTATTGCTATAAATACTGTGGCAGAGGGAGCTCAGCTCCAGCTGGCTGCATTGCCGAGGTGAGGAGGCGGAGCTGAGCTCCGGAGGGCTCCGGCCCAATTTCAACGCTGATTAGGAGCGTTATTGCTACGGCGAGCGTTTGGGTAGCCCAGTCTGACCCACATCTCGCTCCACCAGGTGTCCTGCACAAGGGCAACGGGGAGAACATCTTCATCTCAGGCCAGCCGTCGGTCATCTCCACAGTGATGGGGACGGGCGCCGTGCGGGCCATCCCGTGCCCCAGCTGCAGCGGCCCCGCCGCCAACCGCAAGCTCTTCGCCCCCGTGGCACTGGCCTGCGGCTCCGACGGAAGTGTCTACGTGGGAGACTTCAACTTCATCCGCAGGATCCTGCCCAGCGGATTCACCATCAGCATCCTGGAGCTCCGGTCAGCCGGCTAATTAAATGTCTCACCCCTACGTGTGTGTGCGTGGCCTCAGCGGCAGACACACACACACATACACACACACACACAGACACACACACATTAACACACACAGTCACACACACAAACACACATTAACACACTAATGTGCACTAAATGACCTGCACAGATACACACTCTCCTGTGCAAACACAAACACACACACACACACACACACACACACACACGCATATTAAAACACTAAAGTGCACTAACTAATCTGCACACACCCCTTTGTGCATTCTCTTTAACACAAACACACTCTGAAAAGCTTATATAAATGCAACTTAATCCAGCCAAATCCTGACACTAGTCTGTCATAATTATGTTTTCTGGATATAGCAGTTGTGCATGAAATCATTTTTATTTAAGTTAAATTCATTTGCCTTGCACTAAATCCAACCGTCTAGACAAATTACTGTCTTGCTATTGATATAACATTGGTGTGGTTACATATTTGTTTGATTTTATATAGTTTTACCCATGGCAATTTTGTTTCACTGAAAAAAAAAACACTGCATAATATTTTCCTGATTGAAATGTCTACAATGAGCTTGTTCCCATCAATGTTGACCCCCGCCCACTCAGGTTATCATATGTGTTCCTGCAAACACACTTACTGTATTGATTTATTCTAATCTTTCAAGATTTAAGTAAACAACCTTCATCAACGTCCTTCATAATAAGTTAGTTCATCGTGTATCTTCTAACAAGAGTAATCTTTGTCATTTTAATGTTGTATAGTTTCATAGATTTGCCAACCATTTTTTTTATTAATTGTTAGTGTACACATACAAATTCTACCTTACACGTACAAATCAATAAAACATGCTTTTGCATGGAAAGGTGAGCACGAGTGCACAGTAAAGCTAATGTAGGCAACACAAACATAAACAATTACTGGTAGCCCCACTGTGAGTTTGACAATGAGTGACCTTTCATTTCAGTGCAAAATGTACAGTGGGAATTAAGCCTATTTATGTCTGCCTCTTTCAGTGGTAATTATTGCTGTTGCCAGGGCAACGGTGAGCGGCACACATAAATAATGTGACCTGTACCTGTCTATTATAATCTAATGTCCCTCTGTCCTTGTGTCCCCTACGCTTCTGCTGCCAGGAACCGAGACATACGGCACAGGTATGTGTGAAACACTGCTAACATGGCGGAACGACATAACTAGCATTTAGTGTCCCGTTAGGTTAGAATGCACGCTAATGGAAATGTGTACATTTGTCGATCACTCTGTGCCATCAGTGTGCTCCTTCTCGTGTCTCCTCACACAGGTGTGAGGCACTGTAGCGGATTAAGGACTGGGGTGTGTGTGCTGGTCGATAAGGACACATATTGACTTGAATCTGACGCCGGTGTGGATTAGCAGTGCTAGGCTTTCAGGCAAGGGGCAAATGGGAAAAGTGGGAGATGGGGGAGGGGGGGGGGTGCTCTTTAAAGTGTAGCCCCTTATCAGACACAAGGCTGCCCTGTAATGTGTGTGTAGAGCCACAAGTCTGTCCCGCCATTTTGGGTCTGAAGAGAACGGTGTGTGTGTGTGTGTGTGTCTGTGTATATATGTGTGTGTGTGTGTAAGCGTGTATTAGGAGGGGATGTCTCTGTTTGATGGACCGGATCTCAGAATCCCACCCGCCCGCACTCATCTCCCGTCACACTGCGATTATCCAGCAGTCTCTCGCCAGCTTAAAGCCAGCGTGCCGCTTGTGCTATCTGATGTATGCAGCAGGCCCCACACTGTAAAATGTGTCACTGCTCAGAGCACAGGAAGAGAGAAGCAAGAGACGAGAGCAGCTTATATTCCTCTCTCCTGAGCTAAATATTGATTACGGGCAGGTTTGAACCCATCTCGAAAAACAAGCCTGTCTCCCGTTAAGTGGCAGGAGAGGCTTGCGATGCGTTAACAAACACACATGAAAGCCTCTTCTGACATGATTTTTGTTTTGTTTTTTCTTACCCACCATCACTCTTCCGTTGCTTGTCTTCCCCTACAGATCTCTGTGTGTAATGTAGCTGTCAAAGCGCTGTCTTTAGCGGATTAGATCACATATACGTACTTGAAATGAAGCAACTTCAAAGGCAGACGCGTGTGAGTGCGTATGTATGTGTGTGGGTGCGTGTGTGTGTGTGTGTGTGCGTACGCACACATGGGTGTGTGTGATCTGTGGATGTGGATCTGGCCTCTGAAACAGAGAGGCGCGTTCCGGCGCCGCTAATTTGCGAGCCTGCTGTTTCGAACATGCTCTTTGAGAGCTGCCATCAAAATCTCAAAGGCCTGTCAAATCTGTCACTGCTGCTGTTTATGAGGGTGGAGGCCTGGTGGGGGGGTTGGGGGGGAGTTGGTTGGAGGGGTGGGTGGGTATATTGTGGGTCCTAAGTACGCATAACAAGGCTGTGGGGATTAAAAGATGTTACGGCTTCTAGCATGCCTTTAGGGATGCGTGCTTAGGCTTCCCTCAAGGGCAAGCACATGAAGAGGCATATGTAATGCTAACACTTAACCACACGCACATACAGTATGCTACGCTAGCTAAACAAACTCACGGGGTTAAATGTTCTCAGCATACACACACGCGCATCGCCCGTGTGGTGGTGAGTTAAAAGGTGGGTGAACGATACACACAGTGGTTCAGAAAGTGGGTCAATGATGCATAACGATCACCAACTTTTGAAGTCAGCCTGATGTGAGATTGAGAGGTGGGGGTGGATGTTGTGAGGTGTCTGAGGGGGAGGTGGTGTTGTCCAAGGACGTAAACAAGTGTAGGTGACTACACACATATCCTTGGATGGGTGCAGCATCACAGAAGTTCAAGAGTACAAGAAAGAAAGTTGTCCGCACACTGACTAATATAGCTCCCAATGACTGTATCATTACCTAAGCAACGTTTCGAGCCTCTGGCTCTTCCTCAGGCTTAGTGGGTGTTGCCCAAGGTGCCTGGTCTGTGGGGGTTGTGTCGGTGTCAGTCAGTGGGACAATGTTTTCTAATTCAAAAAGGCAAATAAATTTGCCCTCCACTACAATTTATTCTTATTTGTACTTAGTATACCTCTCAGTACACTGAATCTCATCTACTTACAATGGTACAATGTGCAATAGGCCTCTCAGGTACAATGCACAATGTGCAATATATTCTCTGCAGTTTTTAGATGTTATTTATTGTTACCTCTGCCAGCGGAGGTTATGTGATCATCTGTGTTTGTTTGTTTGTTTGTTTGTTAGTTTGTTTGCTAGTTAGCAACATTTTTGTTATTTTTGCCATAACAAAAAAGTTATGGATGGATTTTGATGCGATTTTCAGGGTAGGTCAAAAATGGGCTAACTTAAAAGTGATTAGATTTTGGTGGTGATCTGAGCTGCCCTGGCGGAGGTCTGCGCTCTCTGAGTGCTTTTATAGTTCTTACTTTTTTAATGAAGTGTATAACCAGAGAGAGTATGTTTTATCCTTTTTTATCCTGTGGTCCTTACTGCTGCAACACTGTAAATTTCCCCATTGAGAGACTAATAAAGGAAGATCTTATCTTATCTTACCACACAGAAGTCTCTGCATACCTCTCTGCCTCCAGCTCCCATTCACTCTCTTTCTATCTTTCTCTTTCCTCCGTCTGTCTCTCCATCTTGCTCTCTTTCTGTCTGTCAGCACCAGCCCGGCCCATAAGTACTACCTGGCCATGGACCCGGTGAACGAGGTGCTGTTTGTGTCGGACACCAGCAGTCGGCGGGTGTACCGGCTGCGCACCCTGACCGAGCCGCGGGACCTGGCCCGCAACGTGGAGGTGGTGGCGGGCACGGGCGAACAGTGCACCCCCTTCCACCAGAACCTCTGCGGAGATGGGGGCAAAGCCACCGACGCCTCCCTCAACAACCCCAGAGGTGTGTATGACTTACTCCTCTTCATCTTCTATGGGAAATAAGGCTTCAACAGTCATGGGCGACCTGGATTTAGAAGCTACAATCCAGTCAGCTTCCAAATTACCCGGTTCTACCCCTGTGCATAAAACAACACTAAGTAGTTTTGTCAACTTTAAAATTATGTTTCCAGAGTGGTTCATGAACTTGTGACAGGGTGAAAGGCACTTCTGAATTCGCTTTGCCGCCCTCCATGGGTTGTAACGCGCACTAAGTAAGTTTAGACGAGCAGACCGTCTCTCTGTAGTTCTCTATGAGAGACAATTCCGCTTCCAACCTGTAGGGTGATCGAAGACGAAAAATACTCAGTATTGCTTTAATAGAGGTTATTTTAGTAATCAACCTCTCTAACTGGCTAAAGAGCTGTGTCAGTTAGAATCAGCTGATTAAGTAAATGGCTGGAACAAATAGGTGGCACTAGATTGTAGTTTCTGAATCCAGATTGCCCATTACTGGGCTTCAGTGAGTTCTCTCCATCGCATGCGGTCCTTGTCAGCTTGTTGAGCTGTTCCCCATGACATGTTCATCTTTTGAAGCTCCTGTACCAGACGTCTGCTCCAGGTACTTTTGGGTACCCCAGGTTTTCTTTTGCCAGATGGTGTCCATCTGAAAGCAACTCTTGGGATCTAGTCTTGCTCCATTCTTACCACATGTCCAAGGCAAGGCAAGGCAAGTTTATTTGTAGAGCGCATTTCATACACAACGGCAATTCAATGTGCTTCACAAAAATAAAAGCAAAGGACAATATATAAAGGCATAAAAGATAAAGATAAAGTAAGTGTAAAAGCATAAAAGATATAAAAGCATAAAAAACACACAAAATAAAAATAAATTTAGTAAAAATCATTAACAGAAAGCATCTGAAAACAGTTTGGTCTTAAGTCTAGACTTGAAACTGCCAACAGTAGGAGCATTTTTAATGTCTTCTGGAAGTCGGTTCCAGAGCTTTACAGCATAGCAGCTGAAAGCTGCTTCACCACATTTTGTTCTAACAGCAGGTTCTACCAACAAATTTTTATGAAGTGATCTCAGAGACCTAGTTGGTGCGTATATCTGAAACATATCCAATAGGTAATTGGGTCCCATCCCATTTAATGATTTAAACACAAGAAGCAATGTCTTAAAGTCAATTCTATAACTTACTGGGAGCCAGTGCAGGGACCTTAAAACTGGAGTAATGTGGTCAGATCTTTTTGTTCTTGTAAGAACCCTTGCTGCTGCATTTTGGATCAGTTGAAGCTGTTTGATGGTCTTTTTAGGAAGGCCTATGAAAAGGCCATTACAGTAATCAACCCTACTGGAAATAAAGGCATGTACAAGTTTTTCTAGATCTTGTTTTGACATAAGACCTCTGAGTTTAGCAATGTTTTTTAGGTGATAGAATGCAGATTTAGTGATTGCTTTCATGTGACTGTTGAATGTTAGTTCACTGTCAATAAAGACACCAAGATTTTTAACAGTATCTTTTGCTTTAAGCCCCTTAGTCTCAAGAGCAGTGGTGATCCTATGTCTGTCCAGACATCTTATAAGCACGCCAGTGGGCTGTCCTTGGTAATGCTGGTGGTGACTTATGTCTGTGCTAACCACACACCGGCTCTGTGTAACATAAAGGACAGACTTATGATTGCTGTTAATAATAATAGTAATAAAAATAATAATAATAATAATAATAATAATAATAATCTTTACTTATGTAGCACATTCCATGCAAAGTGCAAGACAGCAGAATACACAAGAGATGTTTTGGTGTAGTCCAGTTGTACAGGAGCACAGAGGTGCATATGGCGGCGTCCAAGCATTTAGCCCAGGGTTTTCAATCATCTTCTCTCCATATAGACAGCCTGCTTTTTACTGTGTCAGAGCATATGCGATAAAGGTATGTCCAGCGGTGTATAAAGGTACATGCCATTTTTAGCCAGTGATTTGAAGCAAGTTCTTTGTGTTTGTGTGTGTGTGTGTGTGTGTGTGTGTGTGTGTGTGTGTGTGTGTGTGTGTGTGTGTGTGTGTGTGTGTGTGTGTGTGTGTGCGCACGCACAAGTGGAGAGGGGGAAAGAAAGAGAGTGAGTTGAGTTTGTGTGTGCCTGGGAGAGAGACTGGATAGGAGAGGAGAGGGGCGGGTATGTGTGTGTGAGACTGAGAAAGAGCGATAGAGTGTGTGTATGTGTGTGACAGAGAGAGAGATAGAGAGAGAGAAGGATAGAGCAAGTGAGACTGAGACAGAAAGAGAAAGAGAGACAGTGCAAGAGAGAGGGAGTGGGTGTGTGTGTCTAAAAGAGAGAGAGACAGAGATAGTGGGTGTGTGTGTCTAAAAGAGAGAGAGCGAGAGAGAGAGAGGGAGTGGGTGTGTGTGTCTGAAAGAGAGAGAGAGAGGGAGAGAGGGAGTGGGTATGTGTGTCTGAAAGAGAGAGAGAGGGATGGGTGTGTGTGTCTGTAAAAGAGAGAGAGGGAGAGAGGGCGTGTGTGTCTGAAAGAGAGAGAGAGGGAGAGAGGGATGGGTGTGTGTGTCTGTAAAAGAGAGAGAGGGATGGGTGTGTGTGTCTGAAAGAGAGAGAGAGAGGGAGAGAGGGCGTGTGTGTCTGAAAGAGAGAGAGAGGGATGGGTGTGTGTGTCTGTAAAAGAGAGAGAGGGAGAGAGGGCGTGTGTGTCTGAAAGAGAGAGAGAGGGAGAGAGGGATGGGTGTGTGTGTCTGTAAAAGAGAGAGAGGGATGGGTGTGTGTGTCTGAAAGAGAGAGAGAGAGGGAGAGAGGGCGTGTGTGTCTGAAAGAGAGAGAGAGGGATGGGTGTGTGTGTCTGTAAAAGAGAGAGAGGGAGAGAGGGCATGTGTGTCTGAAAGAGAGAGAGAGAGGGTGTAAATGTGGTTTGTACTTGCCGTTCTGTTTGCCTCTGTATTCATATCGATCATATTCATGCTCTCCTCAGCCTCCCTGCAGCACCGAAAACATTACAGCTATTAATTATAACAGCTCAGGCCAGCGTGACAGCGGAGTAGCACT